>QANX01002298.1:0-35958 GCA_003254975.1 Ochetophila trinervis | reverse complement strand
TAATTTTTTTTTATTAAAAATATACTGTAATTTTCATTTTAATAAAATTAAAATATTTTTATTGTAGAATTACATATTTATTTATATATATATATTTATATATGTGTGTTTATGCAAATAGCGCCTAGTAATTAACTATTGTTTTTTCAGATTTTGATCTGAGTTCAATTATTTCAACTTTAATTATTCTTCTCAAACTTTCAATCAAAAACACTTACCGACCAAAGATTCCAACTCATCCAAATTCTAGTATTACTACATTATAAAAATTAGAGCATCTATCTTTTGCTTCTATTTTTAATATATATATACATATATATATATATATATTTTGCAACATTCTCTCTTTTATACTAAAGTTATCTAATGAATTTGAGAACTCAATGTATAATATTGTTTGTTTTTGTTTTTTGTAATAAATGCACTTCAGTATTTTATAATTTGATAAACTTACACATTAGGCATAAAATATAAATTGAAAGATTAATGTGATACACTTAAAATTTGAAAGCCTAATGTGACATAAAATGTAAATTGAATGCTTAATGTGATACACTTGAATCTTAAAGGCCTAATACGGCATATAATGTAAATTTTAAGCTTAATGTGATGCATTTGAAATTTAAAAGTCTAATGTGCAAGTTTAGCAGACTAAAAGGTATTAAAATATATTTATCTCTTATTTTTTTTTTATTATAACTTTCTCTTTTTCTATTTCTTTTATATTATTGTTTTTGTGCACGAACAAGCTAATTAATAATATAAAAGGAATAGTTTGTTTAGGTATCTCTTTGTTGGCTTTGCTTCGATAGCAATTTACTGTGAATTACTTCAATAATGTTATATTGCCATATTTTAATAAGATGATTTTTAGAAAGAAAATAGAGATAAAAGTGGTTTGAGCCAAGGAATATAAGGTCTTGCACAAAAATTTATTAGAAAGTTGTTTAGGTATCTCTAATGGTTTTATCTAATAGAATTTATACACCACATAATAGAAAGTGTTGATTTTATGTGAAAAATATATATTTAATAGATAAAACTTAAAAATTGTTCTCTAAAAATATGTTAAGATAAAAACACTGATTTGTAATATGTTGATTTTATTTTTACTTTATTTTAATATTCTTTTTTCATGTTTAGAGTCTTTTTCTCTTTCCCATCAAAACCTCTTCTTCATCATCATATTTTTCTCTCTCCTTTTCTCATCTTTCTTCTTAAATTTTTTCTCTGGAATGGACTACGCTTGTAAATTTATCCTTAAATTTATCCACCATCTGTTACCACAAATCCAAAAAAAAAAAAAAAAAAAAANNAAAAAAAAAAAAAAAAAAAAAACAGAATTTAAAACAAAGAAACAACTTAGATACAAATTTTTAAACAAATCCAAAATACAAATTCTTAGATAAATCGAAATACTTCGACATTTTAACAACCCTCAATCCCTCCAAAATAAGCTTTAACTTGTTCCCCAATGCCCAAAAACCCACCAATTAATTGGTCTTATTCTACAACCCGATTGGATTTCCTAAGATTTCATTATGAGAATGATCAATATAATTGTAGAAATATGCATCCGAAGGCTTCCAATACTCAAACGTCATATTGATTCCACATTTTGCAAGCTTTAGTGAGTAAATAATTCAGGAGGACATAACCCATTGTGGAATTGGATTCAAATGGAACATACTGTAAGATAAATCCAGGGACTCAACGCCTTTGACGTTCATTAAGAAAAAAGGATCTACAAGGTAATATGAAGGGTCGAGGTTGCACTACAACACAAAAAAGTCATGTACGACATCCTTTTAATTATATATAAACATTAGTAATTCGAGATCACCGACGTTTGTCTTCTAAAACGATGGATATTGACTTTGGAAGTTATAAATATGATGGTTTGTCGCATATAAAAAATAAACACAACGAACTCTATCAACAAATATGTCGGTTTAAAATGAAGACTGTCCTATTTATATGTAGTTGACACGTGGCCAACACTTTTTCATCAATTATATATGTTTATTCCTACTAAACCGACACATTTGTTTCAGGTTAAGAACGTCGGTTCATGTACATAACCAAAGTTGATGCTGCAATCTGACACGTGGATGACACGTGTCTTGATCAGCATGAATAAACGTTGGTTCCCTTGGAACTGACATTTTGTTTTCGATATATAAACGTTGGTTTAGTTAACAAACCGATGTCTATAATGTTTTGTCTACGTAGCATTGTAAGGAAACATTGATTTGGCATATGACCCGATGTTTATAGTTTGTTGTCCACGTGGATAGACACGAGGCAGGACAACTATAATTTAAACCGTTGCAAAATAACAATTATAAAAATACAGCTGTTGTAATTTTTTGCTTATATAAATTAATTTAATTAAAAACAAATTCTTTTCATTTAAAGTCTCTCATAATTTTTTTTTTCAATTTCTTTTGTGGTGATGAGAAATTTTCAAATTGCATCACTCAAAACTCTAATCATCAATTTGTTAATATAGAAGTTGATAGTCGGTTAAAAAATTCACCATCGAGGTAAGTAATTTAAAAAAATTAATTACATTATGTATTTACTTAATTGCAATATTATTTAAAATAATTAGTTATATATATATATTGCATTTATTTCATGAATTTAATTTTTTTATTTTTTATTAGGTTATTTCTAATTTAAATTATGCATTCATATATATATATATATATTGGGTGTTATACTAGGTAACTGAACTATTTTTTGTTGCAATCAGATACCTGAACTCATATTTTTCAACACTGTTAATATTTTTCATCAGTTCTGTCCACTTTTGTCTGTTAAAATCACGTGTAGTAGAAACACAAAGGCAAATGACGTCATTTTCTCTCTCTGTTCTTTCATCTTCTTCTCTTCTTCAAATGTTGCCGAAAAAATTAAGGAAAAAAATTCTCTCATTATTCTTCTTCTTTGTCATTTCTCTTATTGTCTATCATTTTCTTCCTTGATTTGCCAAAGAGAGAAGTCAAATGGTTCTTCCTCTCTATCCTTTTTCTTCTGGATTTTATTTTGTTATTTTGTTTTTTTATATTTATGTTTGGTTGCTAAGAAAGGAGATGGGGTGCCGGAGAGTGACATTGGAAATGAAGCCAGTTCTGCTGAGGATGGTGATTCCGACGCGGCGTCTGCAGGCGAACTGCATGACTGACTCAATGACGTCGGAGCCGACGGAGATTTCGAGGATGACCGGTTTCATGGCGAGGTCGCTGTCTTTGGTGATGACGATGGGGGGTTTAGGTTTATTCTTTGAACCAGGCGGTCTTCCTTTTGGTTTCCTTGAGATCTCAACCGACGACCCAATCTCCGCACTACTGCTTCCTAGTTTTCTCACCTTCGACGACGACGATCCTTTCCTCCTCTAACGCCAGCTGCCAGCGCTGCAAGAGAGAGTGGGGATGCTTCGGAGGCTGTTGTTGGAGTTTTTGAAGTTGGAGGTAGGAGAGAGATCCTGACCTTGGGAGAGAGAAATTGCACTGCCATAGTCCGCCATTGTTGGTGTTTCTTAGAAAGAGAAAAAAGACTTAAAAGGACAAAGAAATGAGTTTTTGTATTAATTTGTAGCTAACAGATGATAAAAATGGCGGCTTTCCAACCACCACGTGTATTGGAAGCTAGATTTTGATGAGTTCAATTGGTTACTTGAGTTGCAGAGGAATCCAAGGAGGTAGAGAAAAGGAAAGCTAGAGGGATGGAAAGGTGTCACAAAATGAATTGAAAAGGAGATTTTTCATTACAAATGGCACATGCATTAATTTTTTTCATTCTACTCAGCAACATGAAGGAGAAAAGAAGAAAAGGAAAGACTGGGGGAGATAAAATGAAGCTCTTTCCCCATAGATTTCCTCTTCATGTGGTCTGCACGTGATTTTAACGGATAAAAGTGGACGGAAATGATGAAAAGTATTAACGGTGTTGAAAAATTTGGGTTCAGGCATCTGATTGCAATAAAAAATAATTCAAGTACTTAAGTGTAACATCCATTATAGTTTAGATATCCTAAGTGTAATTTTTCCTTAAATTATTAGTAATATATTATTTATAATCTACTTTAAAATAATTGTTGTTTAAATTAGTTGCAATTAATTATTGTTCAAATTAGATAAAATGGAAAAATCATGGATAACGATAGATAGGAGAAACAATTCATTTATGGAAGGTTGTGATTTTTTTTTAGAATTTAGTGAGAAAAGTGCAAATAAATATGATAAAATTCAATGTCCTTGATGGAATGTGAAAATCTATTTTTTAGCACTATTCAAGAAGTCAGATGACATGTATATTTTAAGGGGTTTGATAAGAATTATCGTAAGTGGATTTTGCATGGAGAAAAGTTGGAAAGATATCATGTAGATTATTCTAGAATTAGTAGAACTAGTCAAAGCAATAACACTAAAAATCAATTTATGGACATAAATACAGATGACGAAGTGTGGTAGGTAATAATATTGACATGGTGAATGATGCTTGTAACAAGTTCATGGATAATCTTGGTGAATTTAAGATGTCGTTGGAGGATATAGAAACTCCTTTGTATCCAGGTCTAGTTTGGTAAAGTTGTACAACTTGAAATCGAAATATGGTCTTTCGGACAAAAGTTTTTCTAAATTATTAAAGTTGTTGCGGAGAATGCTACTGAGCGATAAGATTTTGCCAGATTCTATGTACAACGTGAAAAAGACTTTGACAGCATTGGACATGGATTATGAGATGGTACATTGTTGTCATAACAATTGCATCCTTTATCGAAAAGAATATGCAGTGCTAGAAAGTTGTCCTAAATGTGGAGCATCGATGTGGAAAAAATTGACGATGGAAGTAAACGTATAAATGTCCCTCATAAAGTCATAAGGTATTTTTCACCCATTTCACGGTTCAAGAGGATATTCCAAAGTGTTGAGAGAACTAAAAATTTGACGTGGCATGCAAATGAACGAAATGTTGCAGTTGACAAGTTAAGTCATCCCGCCGATTCACCATCTTGGAAGCTAGTTGATCGTTTGTGGCCTAAGGTTGGTAATAAATGTTGAAACTCAAGATTTGGGATTGCAGCTGATGGCATTAATCCACATAAGGATATGAGTTCTCAATATAGTTGTTGGCATGTGCTTACAGTTACATATAATCTTCCACTATGGTTATGTATGAAGTAGAAGTTTATAATGTTGACAGTGTTGATATCTGGACCAAAGCAACCTAGCAATGATATAAATGTTTATTTGCAGCATTGACTGACGATCTTATGCAGCTGTGGGTGAGGGGGTCCAAACTTGGGATGTGTGTAAGTGAGAATTTTTTACATTGCGAGCAATATTATTGTAGACTATAAATGACTTCTCAGCATATAGTAATTTGTCTTGTCATGCAACTAAGGGATATTTTGCTTGTTATATTTGCAGTGAGAACAAGTATGCTCAAAGTTTAAAAAAAGATAGAAAAATGAGTTATTCCAGACATAGGAGGTTTCTTCTGAGTGATCATGTTTTTTTTAAAAAAAAGAAGACTTTCAATGGATTTTAAGAGTTTCGTCCAACTCCTTTACTTATGAAGGAGGAGATATACTTAGAAAACTTGAGTTTAAATCATTTGAGAGGTAATAAGAGAAAAAAATATTCTACTGATTGAGATTGCTCGAAAAAGAAGCCTATAATTTTTTAGCTTGAATATTGAAAGTCATTATATTTGAGACATAACTAGATGTCATGCATATTGAAAAAAATGTCAGTGAGAGCAATGTTGGCAATTTGCTTAACATTCCTAGAAAAATAAAATATGGACTTAATTATCAGCTAGATTTAGAAATGGGGCATAAGAAGTTATTTGGCTCCTGTTGTTGAAGACAAAAAGACTTATCTTCTACCTGCATGTTACACATTATCTAAAGAAGAGAAGAAAAAAAATCGCAAGTGTTTGGCAAATTTAATGGTTCCCGATATCTACTATTCGAATTTTAGGAATATTGTGTTAATGAATGATTTGAAATTGAAAGGTATGAAATCTCATGATTTACATACATTGATGCAATAATTACTACCCGTTGCAATAAAATCAGCCCTCCAATAAAATGTCAGATATGTGATAATGAGATTTTATTTTTTCTTCAATGTTATATGTAAAAAAAAGATTGATGTTTCAAATTTGGACATTATTCAAACAGATCTTGTGAAGACGCTGTATTTACTTGAAAAGTATTTTACTCCGTCTATTTTTTATATAATGGTCCATCTAACTGTGCATTTAATTCGAGAAGTGTGATTATGTAGGCCAATTTACTTTCAGTGGATGTATTCTTTGGATAGATACATGAAAATGTTGAAGGGATATGTTCGAAATTATTACCGTCCAAAATGCTGCATTGCAGAGTACTACATGGTAGATGAAGCAATAAAATTTTGTAGTGAGTATCAACAAGGCTTACATACAATCAAGAACCCGCCTGACTGTCATGAACAACAATGTATGAAAAATGACACTGGTGATCTTTTGAAGGATAGTACTAGAATCAGTATTACATGTGCAGTATGGGAGCAAATACATCTCTACATACTTTCAAATACATCTGAAGTACAATCTTACTTCGAGTAATTTTTATTGAATATTTATTTAAATGTCGTTTTATTATATTTTTTAATATTATAAGTTTGACCATTTGAAATAACTTTGGATTGCTTTAGGAAACATATGGAAAGTTTGAGGTATAATATTTGTAACAAAAAAAGAAAGAAAAAGAAAAATGGTTTTAAGATGTGCAAAATAGTACTTTTATTGCATAGTTCTGGAATGAAGTAAGTTTAATAAATGTTGGCTAGTGTTTTCCAACTTTTTGTTACATTACATAACTGACGCATTTACTAATATTTAGATTTCGTTTATGCAGATTCAAAAAAGAGTTGAGTGAACCAGATAATAATGTGTCATAAAGATTGAAATGGATAGCATTGGGACAATGTTTTGAAGTAATGAATTATTTAGGCGACAACATCAATGAGATTTGATATCATACAGTTGAAAGAGATAATAAGTGTGTTACATAGAATAGCGGCGTAAGCTTGGTGGCTCAGACGATTCAATATGCAAGTGCAAAAGACGACAACCCAAGATTCACTGATATGGCGTTTTATGGTGTAGTGGTATAAATATTAGATGTGGATTACATTAAATTTTGAATCCCTTTGTTCAAATGTGATTGGGTTGACAGCAAGCATGGTGTTGAAAAATATGATTTGGATTTCACATGTGTCAACTTCAACAAATTTGGTCACAAATCTGATTCATTAACTTTGGCTTCCCAAGCAAAAAAAGTTTTTTATGTTGAGGATCTTTGTAGTTCACAATGGTTGGTAGTTTTAAGCACTCCTAATTACATGCAGATTGATTCTTCTGAAGAAGATGAACTTGTAGATATTACTATAATCCACACTCCATTTGCTTTGTAAGTGCCTAATGAAGATCGCGCTGTAAATGACAAGGACTGCGAGGAAGTTTGTTTTCGTAATGCTTGTACCGGAATATGGATTAAAAATAAAAAATAATGAACATGTTTCATTTTGTTTGATAAATATATTATTTGTAATTTTTTGTTTGATATATTAAATTGTTTATATAGTATATTATTATTTATATAGTATATTAAATTATTATTATTATAAAAATGTTTTATTGCATGATATTATAAATTAATATAAAACATATAAGAATAAAAATATTAAGAAATTCAACTATAATATTTAAATTATTATTATTAATTGTTTATAAAAAAATTATTAATAATTAATAATATTATTGAAATTATTTAGGGTTAATAAAAATATTAAAATCATTAATTGTTTATAAAAATATTAATATTTTGCTTGTTATAGTTAATAATAAAAAATTATAATTATAATTAATAAAAATATAATTAATATATTAAGTTTAGTTATTAACTAATATAAATTATTAATTAAAATTTAATATGTCAGTTTGTACGGCGCTTATAAAGTGAAGTATATATAATTAAAAATATTATTTAAATTATTTAGGGTTAATAAAAATATTAAAATCATTCATTGTTTATAAAAATATTAGTATTTTGCTTGTTATAGTTAATAAAAAAAATATAATTAATAAAAATAAAATTAATATATTACGTTTAGTTATTAATTAATATAAATTATTAATTAAAGGTTAATATGTCGGTTTGTAGGGCGCTTATAAAGTGAAGTATATAGTCCGTTCCATTAGACATGGCCCGACGTTGATAAGTTGAAATGACGTCGGTTTTAATATATACAATGATTTATGTGCTTGCCCATGTTTTAACCTAAACGTTGTCATTTTGGGAGCGTGTTTTTGGTGGTTTAGATGCCACATCCTTCATTTTCTCCTCACTTCTCCACAAACCCTTAGTTCTCTGCAAAAACTCGAAGCCAAGTCTCCGCTGATTATCATTGGAATTCTTGCTCAATTTTTGGTCAGAATAGTGCTTGATTTCACACTAGAAACTTTAAGGTAAGTATTCGGCAACCAATTTAAGTTGTTCTTTTTACATTTTTTTTGTTTATGAATATATATATGCATATTTGTGAATATATATTGTAAATATTGTTTTTTGTACATTATTTGTTCGATTGATTGTAATGGATTTTTTTGGTCAGAATAGTAAGTTTGTTTAAGGTACGAATTTGTGGGGTTTTTATATTGAACCCAAAAAAGTAGATTGAACCCAAATTTGTGGTATGATTTTTTTTCAAAGATGGTTTTGTAGGTTAATTTAATTAGAATTTTGAATATGACGTGAATTTTTTTGAATTTTGTTACCTTGTATATGGTTTCTTCCTTTATTATTTGATTTTATGTCGGACCTAATATAATTAAAAATGACAAGTATGAATACATGTTATTATTATGACAAGACCTCATGGAAATTTTGCCCAAAGTCTTAGTTTAATTAATGTCAATTTTATACTATATATATTAATTAAATTTTTATACTATATATCAATTTTATACTATACATTAATTGAATTTTTATATATTCCTCTATCATTTTTACTGCTAATGTTAACTTTATACTATATAAGTTTAATTAATTTAAGTTGTTAATGAATTTTTTTTTTATGTTTTGTAGTTATAGATCAAAATGATGCTCCTACTAACAATCCTAATGAACAAGACTCTTGTTCAAGTAAGAAGCAAAAGAAGGGAAAATAACTAAAAAAACTACCGGAGATTTGCAAATAAATTGCAAGTGGAGAATAGCCCGGTACAATGTGCACGCTGTCAAAAAGAATAATGCCGAACAATAGCAATCTATATACGAATGTAGTTTGGCTCGGAGCATGATATAACAATCAACTACAAAAGTTGGAATGAAGTGCCACCCGGATTCAAGGAAACATTATGGGAGGCAATAATGGTAAGGATACATTTTAGTATTAATTAAATTTTATTGGTTAATTTATTTTTTGTTATTATGATTATATAACTAATTAATAATTTAATATTTCTTATGTAGGATCTTTTTGAAAAGGATAACTCATTGAAGAACAAAATTTTGATGGATTGTGCTGAGAAATGATGTAGATTCAAGAGTTTCATGTACACAAAATTTGTGTACCCCCACCAGAAAACATGAAATATTAAATTGTTTGATGTCATCCTAGAAAAATATAACAACATTGTTTCACAGGACCAATGGGAGAATTTTGTATAGCAGCGATTGACATCGGAATGGGCGGTAAGTAGAGGTTAAAATTAGTTTAATTTTTTGTTAATTAAAGTATTATTAACATGTTATGTAATTAATGATCGTTTTAATCTTGCAGGAAATTCATAAGCAACACTCAGATGTACAATAATCGATTTGCATGTATTGGATTTGCTACAGAAAATTACAAAGAGGTGTGTTTAACTAAATTTTAATTTAGGTTAAATTGTTTTAATTGACTAGCTTGAAAATATATTTGTTTTAATATATTTTTTTTTTCTATTTGTGTACAAATTGAGATTGGACACCAATGATGCACTTTTCCGAAATACTTTATGGAGGCTGGGTTATGAACATAAAGAATAAAAATTCATTACACTAGAAGCTGTTGCAGTTGCAATTTCATGACTGATTAGAACCTAAACAACATCTGGGCGGGTGCAAATGTTCTTGATTAAATGCATCTAGATCCCTATCCTATGATATCTACATAGGTAATAATTTACTTAGTTATTTGTAGTAATTAATATAAATTTAAGTTTCTAATATTTAACTAATTGTTGTTTTTCAAGGCCTACAATGCAAGCTTGCTATATGCACCAGAAAAAATATAGTGGCAGCAAAATTGATGTACCCTACGACCAATCCAAAAGTAGTATGCCATGGGTTACGATTGGGGGATGAAAATGTGTGAGTCAATGTTATGGATCCATTGGTCCCTGAAGCAGCCCTACCCTTTCCATTTTTTGACATCACATTGGCAGGAGAAGTTGTGGGGTCATTCTATTCATGACCTAGGTTTTTATTGATTTTACCAGAAGAAGAGGTAAATATTTATATTTTATTTGATAATTAAGTTAATCGAGATTGTTATTTTTATAGTTATATAAAATTATTATATTTTTGCAAGTGAAGATAGCAAAGCGAGCAACAAAAGGCAAGGTAGCAGCTCATTCAAACTCAAATAGTACACCACATTCACGTCATTTATGGCCATCTCCATCAGCTAATAAAAGTCAATGTGATATTTTTACCGCTTGACCTGCCACTGAAGCTAAGATTGATGAAGATGGTAGCTGCTACCTTCTTCAACTGACTAGGTGTCAACCATGTCCAATTCAACTTGGAGAGGAAGATGATAGGCAATTCTCATCCTGCACTGCTGACAAAAGACAATATTGACATATTTTGTCAGATACAAGACTTCGGTGTTGATTGCGTCTTGCTATATATGAAGTAATGAATTAATGTTTAGAGTTATAATTTTTTTGATTTTTAAAATCTACTTTAATTATAATTGTTGTAATTTTTTTTTTGCAGTAAGTTGTATGAAGATATGATCAGCACTACAAATGTTCTGTTATTTGGTTTTATTGATTCATATATGGTGCATAGTGTTGGGTCTGATATGTTTGCATCCCAAGCTGATAGATTGGTTAGACGGTGGAAAGCTAATTAGGACTTCAAGAGGATATCACTTATTCCATTTATTGTCGGTATGTTTTAAATTAAATGCATTATTATTACTTTTATAAATATATACATAGTATTAGTACATATTTAATATTGTATTTTATATTAGTGCTCATTGGACACTTGGTGTTGTGGATCTGTATGCTTGATTTTTTAATTCCGCCAACATCAAAGCGTGAGATGAGTTCAAGCAATTAATAAATAAGTTAATTAATTAGTTTCTTTTAAATTTATTTTTTATTCAATTTAAGATATTAAATTTGTTTTTAACTATTTTTTAATTTATAAAATGATATATATATATATATATATAAATATGTATATATGAGAGCTTGGACATTATGGAATAATTCGAAGGTGTAAAGGTCGATGGATAAAACATTGGCTTAGTGAGGCAAAAATATAAAGTGTACTTAATTGTTTATTACATTTTTGTTAGTGTGTATATATTAATATTTTAACTTAATTTTTTGTAGGCACCATTGCAACCGACACATTATGAATGTTTATATTATGTATGCATGATGATGAAATAAATAATAAACATCGATTCATCTGCACCACAGTCTTAGTTACATTCTACAGTAACTATAATTTTAGTATCATTTTAAATTTACAAATAATATTATGTTTAAAATATATGTTTACTTTCTATATACAATTTAAAACTTGTGTTTGGGTACAAGACTTTGTGGATGAGTTTAGGAAGGTACGGGCTACATATTTTCTTGAAGGCATTTTCTAATCTTTCAAAATTCTTACATGTGTGTATGACTAGTTAAATAAGTAAGTGTATGATTATATTTGTTTGGTTTAATTAGTAACGTATACCATTTTTGTAATTAGAATTGCTACTTTAATTAGTATTGTTGTTTGCATAATTTAATGTAACATATTTTTTGTTTATATAGCTTTTTTATTCATTAGTGATTAATTTTTGCAGTTGAAAACATGTTTTTAAATAAAATTTTATTAAAAATAAATATAAATATATTTAATATATAAAACCAGCCTATTTTACCAGGAAAAGTTAAAAAAAAAATATATCAAACATTAAATATGATGGGCTCACTGCAAATTGACGTATGCACTGAAAATCCACTTGACGGCTAACGGTTGTCGCCATGTGGACTAACACTATAAACGTTGATTCGTTGTTCAGGCCCGTCATATATGTATGTGCCACATGGCATGTATATGCATCGGTCCTATTTAAGGCCAATCGTATATAGTGGTGCCCTGTGGCCTCCATATGATTTTAAAAAGTTAAATACAATTGTATAGTCATGTAAAAACGTCAGTTTTTAACCGTTGTATTTGTTTGGGACTTCATATGATGCCTCTTTTTATGGCAGTTTTGGTTCATCGTTTTAAATGCTTAAAATGTTGGTTAAAAAATTGACGTTATTGACCACTTTTTGTAGTGATGTTGAAAATCTTGGTCAGATTTCCGAAGCTTTTTGCAGTTCCAAAAAATTTGTTGTGTGAAAGATCAAATGTCCAGTGCCTTGAATTTTCTAAGAAAATCATGGACTTTTTCAGTGAGAGTAGTTGAGACGTTATTGAAAAAAAATATATATATATATAGAGAGAGTGAGAGAGGGAGAGAGACTCGTCTGGGAGGGAAGGAGATAAGAGAAAGAGAAGCTAAATTGCTAAGTCAAATGTAGAGCTTCCAAAGATAGACAATTACTTTGACAACATCCTTTTATTATGTTGCTACATTAGCTTAACGTAAGAAATTCATGCGCAAAATTATTAGAGATAATTTTTTTAAAAGGCTGTCTATTTTTTTGAATGTGGCAACAATTTTTTAGACAAAACCATTAGAGATGCTTTGATCTTCTATCATTTATCTTTGTTCACTATGGATATGATGCTATTTTATTTAAAAACATTATAATAGAAAAATAAAATAAACTATATATAAAAAAAAAAAAAAAAAACAGCCTTGCTAGATTTACCAAAATATTCAATAAATTGATTTATTAAATAAAAAAGTGTTAAGATATTAATGGTTGGCATATTCATATAACTTAAATATAGATAAGTGAACCTTTAAATGAATAGGTGTATCAAAAAACTAAGCCAATTAAGTACTCATAAACATTATTCACATTTTTTAAAAGCCAATTAGGCCTTTCTGAAAATATCATCATTTTTTAATGAGTAACAGCCCACCCGAAATTTTTCAAAATATGTCTGCTAGACAACATTCCTGCAAAATTGTCACAAATTTTCAAATGGAGATGTGGAATTAGATAATGTCTAGTTTGTTTATGCTTCTTGCCCAAATCATACTAATTATAACTAGAATAGCATTACTTTTCCATTTTATAAAACAACAAGATACACTATAAATTGTGATTATGCCAGTGAGTTCAATATTTAGTTACAATCATTATGGTTTTATGTCCAACTAAATGTGAAGAAATTTGATACATGTGAATGGATGACCTTTATATGACTTCTGTACATGATTTGTTTTCCATAAGGTTGAATAAAATGGAGAAAATTTTTGGGTTCTTGTAATTGCTTGGGTTATACTAGCTGCCTTTATTTCCTTGGCTGTCAAAATGGATCAATTGTGTAACAATGTTCGCAAAGCATTATAGACAATCCACTCTTTTGTCAACATTTGCAAGATTTAATTAATGATTTCTTTATCCTTTGAAATTTGCATAGCACAATTGCAAATTTAATCAAGATGGTTTGCTTAATGGAGTTTCATTAGTAGAAATATCTCGTTAGTAACTCTCATGTTTAGGAGAGATATAAGAATTCTGCTACATGAGGAAGAGAGTATTATATATGATTACTTATTTGTTGCTATTTTATTTAAATATTATATATGCTTCACTATTGATTTCTTGAGTTAAAAACAATTTCAACTGATCAATACATGCTTTTTATTTTATTTTATTTTATATGTATAGCCAATATCATTACAAGTCAATGTCTTCATCAAGTTTTAAAAATGACACAATATAGTTTTGAAAATGATTTTACAAATATTATTTTTAAGAAGAAGGATGGTACTCTGCTAGGGTTTCGGTGATTTGAGGTCTTTCACATAAATCCATGGCTGCTGCTTCATCTACGTCAACTCCAACGTCTGTGGCAATTGGCAAAATAGGAAGCGTTCTTCATACTTCGATGGGAATCACAATGGAGAAATTGTTCCAGTCTTTCTCTGAGGTTTAGTTTGCTTCCCATGCAAATTCTTTGGTAAGGGCTTCGGTGGAGATGTCTGGCATTGTTCAATCTTTCATAGGGGAGACAGATGAAACTGTCATGGTTCCTATAATGCAAGCTTTTGCATGGTTGCAATTATTTACAATTAAAGCTACTGCTCATTTGGTAGATTTAACAGTGGCCACAGTTGCAAAAAAGATCTATTGGGTGGATATAGTTAAGGCAAAGATGAAGTCTTCTAAGGTGTATGGTCCAGTTGTTCCAATTGATACTAAAAAATCTTCTATTTCAGGTAATTTGAAAGGGTCTCTCAGGCTTATGTAGCGATTGTGGCTGGTGATCTTTTGCAGTTTGCCGGTGTTGTTTTTTTGGTCTCTCATGCTTCTGTACTGATGGTTAAGAAGAAATGGGATATGATTTTTTTAAACGTTAATAATGATTCTTTCTAAGAACGGATGGATTTGTATAATTTTTTGCTAATTGCTCATATGTTTTTTGCAAAGGAAGACAAGCCATGGATACTATCAACTTTAACCGACAAGTTACAAGGGATTTGGAAGCTCACTGATTGGATACTTATATCTCTGGAAAAAAAGGATGGTTATCAAATTCTACTAAAATCCTAGGAGGATAGGAGCAATGTGTGGGTTCTAAAAATCTTAGGCCAAAATTTTTACAGCTTCAACCTTTTAACCCTAATTTTAATCACTCCCTTCAAAAGACAACCAATTTGCATATATGGGTTCATTTTTACGATTTACCTTGGACTTATTGGTACCCTTTAATACTGTCTGATTTGGGTCGTCTAGTAGGGGTTCCTTTGAGGATCGATATATCAACTCTAAATGGTCAGTTTGGGATTTATGTAAGAATTATAATTGATGTTGATTTATTGCTTTTATTACCAGATTCTATTGCCTTGGAAAATGGGGATAGTTGTTTTAGTGTGAATTTGGATTATGAAACGTACCAATGTTTCTTTCTTGGTTTGTAAGTCTATTGGCTACTTAACAGTCAATTATCGAGCTCTGGATAGAAGCATGATAGTTGAGGAAAAGAGGTATTCAAAATATGGAGGTGCCACAGTTAAGCAAGCCTTTAGGCCAAAAGAAGACCTTAAAAAGTTGGCTTCTAAAGTAGGTGAGGTGTTTAGTAATGCCGAGCTAAACAATATTAATGAGGGTTTTCCAAAGGAAATAGATAATTTTAATGATGTTGTTTCTTCTGATTTGAAAATGATGTCATTCAGGATAATGCGAACAACAAGAGCTGGTCCCTATCTCGCTCGTTGGTCAAGCTAGTTAGGATTAACAATAGGGATGGTTATGATGCAACCCTTTATGTTTCTGTTACAATTGAAGATTCAGTGGTGGACATGGAATCAGTTGTTGGTAAGAATATATGTGCAAAGCTTGTGCTTTTTTCTGGTATGGGTGATCCTATAGTTAGTATGGCTTTGGCCTTCGTTGAGGAGGAAAATATGAATGTAGCATGGACCTCGACTAGGGTTTGAAAAAAACGTATATCAATTCGCCACAAAGTAAATACCTTTGATAAGAAGATCAATTCCCAATGCAACAAGTAAAAGAAGAACTATCCTTATTTGGAACACACAAGTCTTATTGAAAACAAGAGTAAATTCTCAATAATCAATAATCAAAGTTTTTTTTACAAGCTAGTAACCTCCCATTTATATAGAGATTAGGGTTAGGTTAAGAATCAATCTAGACCATAAAAAAATTAGGAAAGTAATCCTAAGGCTTAAAACTAACCCTAAATATATATAATCCGAAAATAGAAATAATTACAAAACTGCCATTATAATCCAGAAATAGCAATAATTACGAAATTGCCAATATAATCCGAAAATAACTAAAATTACAAAACTGCCATTATAAGATGCTTATTTTTAAAACTACGCCGTTTCGTCTCCGCAACTCCTGAGCATCAATATCACCTTCATCCCTTGCTTGGACATCATGCTTAAATCATCATCTTTTGCTCCAATGGTAGAATATGGCACTATGATGCCCGCATCATTCCCTTCCTCTTCAAAAAGATTCGTCCTCGAATCTGAATCCATATCGAAAGGAAAAATGTCATAAATATTAAAAATAGTAGACTCATTGTACTCACCCTGAAGGGCAATTTTGCATGCGTTGTCATTGACTCTTTCAAGCACTTGTAACGATTTATCTTCTCTAGCATCCAACTTCGATTTCCTAAGGTTAAGAAACCATTTTTTCCTTAAATATACCCAAACCCAATCTCCTGGTTTGAATAACCTCCACGTGTCATCCCATAAAACTTTTCCAAAGGGACTCAAAATTCCACATCCCTATCATATTGAATAGTTTGAGGCACTCCACGCAATTTTGATTTCTCATCAAAGCTTTGCAATAAAGAGACAAAAATTGAAGTTAAGGTTAGTTTCACAAAGCAAAACATCTCGAAACCTCACTAACAATATTTCTTTCTTGCCAAAAAATGCACTATTGACTTCTCTCTCTTTTGCATTTATACTTTTTTTTCTTTTCACTCATCTCACTTTTTTCTATTGCACTTTCCTCTTTATTTTTCTTACTAGTGCAATCACTCACCATTGGGCCTTTATTTATATTATTTTCACTTTTGGCCTCTTTACACTCAATTTTTTTATTTGTCTCACTTCCTAAATCCCCATGTGAACTTTTGGATGATTTCAATTGTTCAAAATACACCTCCATTGGAGATAAAGGTGCAAGTGTGACTTTCTTTTCATTATGCTCATGTCTCCTAGCCCTTGGTTCCTCCCTCCATGTACGTCTCCTCATGGAATGATTTGAGACTTCATCATCTTCGAAACCAGATGGCTCTATATCTTTAGTTCACAAACCATCTCTCCTTGGATTATTTGTGGTGGTCATAAAAACTTTACTTACCTTATCATTTAGCTCATCCATCTTCATCTCTTTGTAATACTCCTCTACGGACCTAGACCCTTGTGTGAGTCTCTGCAACTTTTGATGAAGCTCTCTATAGTAATAGGATGATATAAACATCTTCCTTATAATTCTCTTCATCTCATCCCAAATTGAGATTGGATCTTCTCTATACCTCATCCTTGATTGTATAAGTTGCTCCCACCAAACTAGAGCATAGTCGGTGAACTCAACTGCAGCTAGTTTAACATTTTTCTCCTTAGAGTAATTGTGACAATCAAATATTAACTCTACCTTTTTTCTTCATTCCAAGTATGCCTCGGCATCACTTCTTCCCTTAAATGGCGGAATGTGCATCTTAATGGAACATAAAATGTCATCACTTCCTTCTCTTGACTCCTCTCTCCTAGGTTTTCTTCTTACAGTTTGGACTTCATACTCGTCTTCATCGGAAACAATTACTTCTTGTCTCCTGGGTCATGTTCTTTCCTTTCTAGTAGCATTGGACATGGCCATGGTCATCTCCCTCATTTGCTCCATCATCTCATCCATCCTAGATTTCAATGTTTTTTCCATCCTAGAAGTCAATCTTTCTTCCATCATTCTATACTCACCCTTCAGGGATTGTCATAAGAGCTTTGGATCCGGTGTTGCCACTTGCTCTTCTTCTGAAGTAGAAACTCCATTTCCGTCTCTTTTAGACATTCTTACACACTCCCTTACGTGTTTAACTCAACAATGGTAAACCCTCGTGTTTCACACAAATTTGGCTTTTACCCTCTTTATGCTCACCACTCAAGCCTTTTACCACTCAAGTCTAGTTCACCAAGTTGCACTTCAGAACCATTTATCTTAAACAAGAATATAAAACTAAAATAGCAAATTTCAAAATTAAAACCTAACAATAAAAGCAAGTTCAATTCTAGAGCAAAATTGGCGCAAAAGAAAAGGACAAAAGAGTAATGAAGTAAATAATAATTACTCTATGAAATCAACACAATGAGAATAGGAAACTAAACAAATTTAGAATAGGAAAGTATCAAAATAAGAAACTACGAGAATTGGAAACAAAAAAAAATTAGAATAGGAAAGTAAGAAAATAAGAAACTATGAGAATTGGAAACAAAAAAAAATTAGAATAGGAAAGTAAGAAAATTAGAAACTATGAGAATAAGAAACAAATAAATTAGGAAAGTATGAAATATGGAATAATAATAAAAACAAAACAAATCAGAAATCAATTAGGAATAAGTAACTTTCCTAATATTCAAGCAACCAATCTCAATATTCCAACTTTCAATATTTTTTTTTCTACAATTTTTTTTCTTTTTTTTTTTTTTTTTTTTTGTATATATAATCAAATTCTTCTTTTTCTGCTTCTTTTTTTTTTGTACGATTTTTTTTTGGGTACTAAAACACCAAGAACAATAAAGAACACGAAGAACTCAAGAACAAAAAAAAATGCAGAAAATAAAAAGATAATCAAAGACTCTAAAAAGAAAAACAAAGAACAAGATAAATAGAAATTTATCTTGGCCTTGTTCTGATACCAAATGATGCGGAACCCCAAGCTTAAAAAAACTGTAATCTCAACACACAAGATGATATGGAACAAACCCTAGGTAAAAACCCGCCCTATAGCACCTCTAAATAACAATTGTATCTAGCAACACTAATTAGAAGGCAAAGAATGAAATTGAAATTTGCCACAAAGTAAATATACATTTGATAAGAAGATCAATTCCCAATGCAACAAGTAGAAGAAGAACTATTCTCACTTGGAACACACAAGTCTTGTTGAAAACAAGAGTGGATTCTCAATAATCAATAATCAATAATCAAAGTTTTTTTTACAAGCTAGTAACCTCCCCTTTATATAGAGATTAGGGTTAGGTTAAGAATCAATCTAGACCATAAAACAATTAGGAAAGTAATCTTAAGGCTTAAAACTAACCCTAAATAAATATAATCCGAAAATAAAAATAATTACAAAACTGCCAGTATAATCCGGAAATAGCAATAATTATGAAATTGCCATTATAATCCAAAAATAGCTAAATTACAAAACTGCCATTATAATCCGAAAATAGCTAAAATTATGAAACTGCCATTATAAGATGCTTATTTTTAAAACTACGTCGTTTCGTCTCCGCAACTCCTCCGCATCAATACCACCTTCATCCCTTGCTTGGACATTATGCTTAAATCATCATATTTTGCTCCAATGGTAGAATATGGCACTATGATGCCCGCATCATTCCGTTCCTCTTCAAAAAGATTCGTCCTCGAATCTGAATCCATATCGAAAGGAAAAATGTCATAAACATTAAAAATAGTGGACTCATTGTACTCAACCTGAAGAGCGATTTCATATGCGTTGTCATTGACTCTTTCAAGCACTTAAAACAGTTTATCTTCTCTAGCATCCAACTTCGATTTACTAAGGTTAGGAAACCATTTCTTCCTTAAATATACCCAAACCCAATATCCTGGTTTGAATAACCTCCACATGTCATCCCATAAAACTTTTTCAAATGGACACAAAATTCCACATTCCTATCATATTGAATAGTTTGAGGCACTCCACGCAATTTTGATTTCTCATCAAAGCTTGAGGAATCATTTATACGGGCATCATAGTGCCATATTCTACCATTGGAGCAAAAGATGATGATTTAAGCATGATGTCCAAGCAAGGGATGAATGTGGTATTGATGCTCAGGAGTTGCGGAGACGAATGACATAGTTTTAAAAATAAGCATCTTATAATGGCAGTTTCATAATTTTAGCTATTTTCGGATTATAATGGCAGTTTTGTAATTTAGCTATTTTTGGATTATAATGGCAATGTCATAATTATTGTTATTTCCGGATTATAATGGCAATTTTGTAATTATTTCTATTTTTGGATTATATTTATTTAGTGTTAGTTTTAAGCCTTAGGATTACTTTCCTAATTATTTTATGGTCTAGATTAATTCTTAACCTAACCCTAATCTCTATATAAATGGGAGGTTACTAGCTTGTAAAAAAAAATTTGATGATTCTTTATGACCTTTGTACTCTTCATAGACCAGGTTTGGTTTCTCTTGTAGAGCCTTTAGTAGATTGGTTTTCAATTCCTTCTTCTTTTTGATTGTCGCCAGCTTATGTTCTCGTTGCCTTTAATGTTTTGATTCATGGCTATCCTTCAATTTAGGTGTTTGTTGCTACTTTTGTGACAGATGTTTTGTTGGTTAGGCTGGATTCATAGCACATTACTATTTCATTTAGTTTTTTAAATCACCTGCATTTTGTTTCAAATGCTTATACAAGTATTTTTTTTTAAAGAGTAGACGGACTTTGTGGCAAGTTTTACAAGATATATACTTGAAGATTAGAGACCCGTGGATGGTATTTAGGGACTTTATTGCGATGATGGAGGCTTATGAGAAAAAAGGGTATTATGCTTGCTTAGACCTATTGTAGGGAATTTCAATAGGCTTTTGAAGCTATAGATTTGGTTTAACTAGAAACTTCAGGTTCCTTCTACACTGTGGTTTACACTTCCATGTTGCTTGCCAGTTGGATAGACCCTTTTGCTATGATTGATGTTAAAATTTATGGGATGAGATTACTTGTACAACTCTCATATGTCATTAATCGAATCATAATCTAGTTCTAGTTTCTTTTTTGAAAGATTCTTGTCCTTTCTGTTTTTAGTCTATGTGGATTTCACATGAGTTTTCTGGTGCTACTATCTCGGCTGCTTGGTCTACTCGAGTTTAGGGTGATTTAATGCACATGGTCATGATCAAGCTCAATGCAGTTAAAACTTCTTTAAGAGCTTTGAATGTTGCTACTTTTGGTTATATGAAAGATTGCATTAGGAAGGCTAAAGTTGTGTTACAAGAGGTTCAAGACTTTATGGCTTCGAAGGTGATTCCAGAAGAGTTATATTTTAAAGAATTGGTTGCACATGCTGATTTAGATTTGGAGTTGTCTAGAGATGAGGCTCGGCCTAGGTTTCAATGTAAACTTAAATGGCTCCAAGGTGGTGGTCGTAACTCAGCTTTATTTCATGCTTTGCTTTGTGGAATGAAGGTTAATAAACCACTTTCTTCTTTGCTTATCTAAGGTGTGCTTAATTCTAACTCGGCGATCATTCATGACCATGTGGTAACTATTATGATCTTTTCACGGATCATAGGGATGTAAGGGATTTTGATGATTCTTTGGTGCATCATATTGTTCCTTCTTTGTACACGGGGGAGGAAAACAATTTTTTACTTGCTATTCTTACAGATTCAGAGGTTAAAAAATTGTTTCCTCTTGATGGTAATAATGCCCTGGGTCCCAATGGGTTTTCTAGGCTCTTTTTTCATAAGATATTGGATCTCACTAATAAGTATTTGATTCATGCTATTCATTTTTACTTTGCTTCGGGCTTTGTGGAACTGGGACTTAAGTCAAATTTTACTGTGCTTCTTCCAAAAGTCCCAAATGCACTTGTTGTAGATAAATTCTAGTCGATTATGCTAGTCAATTTTCTTTTCTAGATTATAACTAAGATTCTAGTTGTTCGGCTGGCAATGATCGCATATAAAATTATTTCGGGGAATTAGTTTGGTTTTATCAAAGTTGGGCAGATTCAGGATTGCATTTTTGTAATTTCAGATGGTGTTATTTTAATGAACAAGAAGTGTTTCAAGGGTAATATTATCATGAAGATTGATATTCAAAAGGCTTTCGACACCATGCATTGGAGTTTTATCTTCTCGGTATTTAAAGCTTTTGCATTTTCTACTGTTTTAATTAATCGTCTTCATTCTATTTTTAATTATGCTAGACTTTCAGTTTTGGTTAATGGTTCTCCTATGGGCTATTTTTCCTGTAATAGGGGGGGTTTAGGCATCCTTTATCTCCTCTGATTTTCTGCATTGCCGAGGATTATTTAAGTTGATTTTTGCTACATATGGGGAATTTAGGAAAGCTTTTGCCTATGTATTCCACTTAGGCTTAAATTGGCTCCCTTACACCTCCTATATGCTTACGATACTTTCATTTTTTGTTGAAGTACTACACACAATTTGAAAAATATTGTTGATGCTCTTAGTTTTTATGGGAATCTCTAAGGCTAGATGGTCAATTGAGAGAAGTGAAATATGTTTTTTGGCAGTAGCATTTCTGTTGCCCATTATAGTCCTTTGATGGCAGTTACAAGTATGGATAAGGGTTATTTGCCCCGTTGATTATCTTGGGGTTCATTTGTTTGAAGGCCGACCAAAGGTAAGTCACCTGAGGTCTATTGCGGATAAAATCTTTTCTCGTTATTGAGCCTGGAAAGGAAAACTTATTTTTTTATGCAGACAGTTTATGCTTAGTCAATTTAGTTATTTTGTCTTCCTTCATTCATAGCTTTTCTATCTACGGTTGACTCTCTGATTTGATTAATTTTTTTTGCGATCAAGATTTCTTTATGTCCAGCAAAAAGTTACTATTGCTTAGGACCTTTGTTGTTTGCCAAAGTCGGATGCAGTTTTGGTATTAAGCATCTTCAATGCTTTAATGAGGCTCTGCTTAGTAAATTGGCTTTCAATATTATGACTAATGAGTCTTGGGTTTTTCAATTTTTACGTACTCGATGTAAAGGTAAGGGTAATTCTTATGATTTCCTTCTGCTAAATGACCTACTTTTAAATCTTTGAAATTCAAATTTTGGCTGATTGATGATGGCTTGTTGGGATATTCTAAAGTGCATTTTTGCTTTGTAATTGGTTGGGGAAACCTTTGAACTAATATTGTGAAATTGAGTTTGGGACCTAAATGTTTTGGTTTTTTATGTGTTTGTGGATGAGGTTTTGCATCTTCTAGAATTTACAATTCAAGAGCATCCGCTCATTGTTGAGATGATTAAGAAAATGGTGGTTAATATTTGTCACTCGGAAAAACTTGTTTGGACAATTTCTTATAAGGATATGTATTCTAATCATTTTCACATGTCCAAAGATTCGGAATGGGTGGTCTAAGCATCTTTGGAACAAATTTATTCTTCCAGCTAGAGCTATGTTTTGTAGAAGGCCTTTTAGGGGCTATGCTCCAATAGATGAGGTGCTCATTCGGAAAGGTTTTCAGGTTGCTTCTTGTTGCATGATTTATAAGTGTGCTACTGAATCTTTTAATCGTGTTTTTATGGAATGTCCTTGTGCCCAAGCTCTTTGGGAGTTTGTTTCTACTATGTTCTCTCTTAATGTGATGACATCATAGTCACCTCTTGATTTGTTTTTGGTTGCCATAGATAAGTCTTGAAGTTCTCAAGTCTTCTCTACCTTTGGAATTCAGCATTTGTTTTGGTTTTTTATGTGATATGGTATGCCCGGAATCAATGCTTGTAATTGGATTATTTGGTTCCTATTTCGCGTGCCTTCATTCTTATTTGCAGGGTTGTTCAAGAGCAAATATGCTTCATTCTTGATTCATGCATAATACAGTTTCTGATAGGTTGATTCTCAATCATTTGAGGGTATGCAGCTATGCATGCAATGTAAAAGGCGTGTGATTTGGGTGGTCTAGTATTTGGTTGGAAAGTGATTCATAGAAAATAGTTCATTTTCTTTAGAAAAGGTCTAACAAGGTTCCTTGGAAGTTTTATAATCGTTTGATGAATTGTAATCATTTTATTTTTCAAATATGGTTTAAGGTTTCTCACATCTTTCCGAAAGGAAATGGGGTAGTTGATATTTTGTCTAAGATGGGGGTTTCAGCTTCTTCAGTTAATTGGTGGCTTTCTTTGCCAGAGACTTATGTTAAAGCTCATAGGGATGATATGTGGGGTGGCCGTGCCTATAGATTTTGTTAGGTTTGGTTATTCCTGGGATGTCTTTGTAAACAAGTATTCTTTTTACCTAGGAGGTTTCCCTACATGAGTTTTTCACCATTGAGTTTTAATGAGGTTGGGGGAATTTTTTTTCTTGTGGTTAGCTTGTTTGGTCCTTCTTGTACTTGATTATTATTATTTTTTTATTTATAAAGATATTTTGTGAGATAGTTAGGAGGGGTGACAACCTAGTTGAGATGTCTCTGGTTGTTTCTCATATTTTTTTCAAAAAAAAAAGTTTTGAATTTGACACTGACAGTTATCATCAAGCAATAATTCACTTTTAATGACCAAACTGTTATTAGTTGAATCATTGGAAGAGGATGACTTATGCAAAAAAATGACTCATAATGTGATGATTACTTACGCAACAAAATGACTTATTACGTGGTTTAAGCCACTGCATTCCATGTACATATGATAGTTTCAACAACTTTAATTGGTGAAAAGTCTTCATGGTGGACCAAAATCTAGTAGATATTATATTCTCCATAATAGGATAAAGCATCATGTTTTAATTGTTAATGACTACTTCAATTATGAGAACTCAAAGAATACATCAGAACATTTTAGAAGTTGATTTCGAATGGATATGAAATTATTCAAACACATTTTTTACAAGCTATAGAAAATCATGACAATTATTTTATTCAAAAAATTGATGCAACAGGGAAGGTTGGGTTAAGTCCTTTACAAAAATGACAACGGAGTGTTGATGCTTGCATATAGATATCCAGTTGATGTGCTTCACAAATATGTTCAAATTGGAGAGAACACTACAGTTGAAAGCTTAAAGCGCTTTTGTGATGCTATAATAGGAGCTTTGAAGAATTATTTAAGAAAACCAAACAAAGATGATGTTGCAAGGCTATGAAAAGAATGCGAGGATTAATGATTTCCACGTACGCTTGGGATTCTAGATTGTATGCATTGGCATTGGAAAAATTGTCCCACAGCTTGGTATGACACACATGCTAATGGTTTTAAAGAGTGCATACTCTAATTTTAGAGATTGTAGCTTCACAAATTTTATGGATTTGGCATGCATTTTTTGGCATGATTGGCACTAATAGCGATATTACTATTTTAGATGGCTCTCCATTATTTGATGATCTTATTAGGGAAGTTGCACCATCTTGCAATTTTGTAGTCTAAGACCACTAATATAATATGGGATAATACCTTTCTTGGGGAATTTATCCACAATATGCTACTCTAATTCAAACAATTTTTGAACCATCTTTTATGAAAGAAAAATTATTTGTCAAAGATGAAGAAGCTATTAGAAAGGATGTAGATTGGAGAAGTAGGTGGCATATTGTCACAGATCCAATACGTATATGGAATGCAAAGTATCTTGAAAAAATAATGAATACATGCATTATCTTGCACAACATAATCATCGAGAGTGAGAATAGTCAAAGCATTAATTTTGAAAGTTAGCAACCTCATAAAAATGAAATGGTTAAAGATATTCATCTTGAGCATGATTATACTTTTCTTGTCTCAATTATGATTAATCGAATTAAACAAGACCAACACAAAAAAGTACACAAAGATTTTATGATCGACCTCATCAATCATTAGTGGAATTTATATGGAGGTAAACAAGGTATTTAATATTTAAGCTCCAGCTCAAGCCTACATATAAACACTAGTTACATTTCATAATCACCATTCTATTGTGATTTTTCTTACATCAAATTTTAATGGTTATATGTAATTTTGGTACTTAAGTTTTCTATAAGTTTGAATACTTTTTATATGTTCCTCTATTTTAATTGCTGTGGCTATTTGTTGGCTCCAGTATGCTTTTTGCAACAAATGAGCAAATAAGAAAAATGAAAAGTTTGTGTATACATTGTTAGCAAAAGAATTAAATCAACCATCTATAAATTATTATTCACAGATTTCAAAAATGAAATTGGTGATTGGTAACTAATATTGAGTAATTGATTGTAAATGGCATAAATTATAATGACAAAAGACTGGAAAGTATCAATATAAAAGATTATTACTAATATGATTATTGTAATGCCCTTTTACAATATAAAAGACTAGAGAAAACTTGATCTTGGTGCCATGACAAAAATTGGAGAAGCAGAGACATTCAAACAAAAGCATAACTTATAAAATGACACCAAATAACCATTTCATAAAAATGAGACATTCTTGAAAAATATGCTAAGTATGATTCAACAAAATACAATGCACAGTTATCAAAAACCTATTTACAAACTAATTCAAAATCATTAGATCATCTCAACTATTCAAAATATGAAACTTCAACTATTGTCCTATTAATTATATGATGGTTAAAACAAGAAGTTTTCAACTTCTATAAGATTACAAACAATGTTATGGAGCATATCCAAAGAGATGTCAAGCCAATCTTTTTGCAAAAAACCCATTATTTTCTCATTCTTTCAATATTTGAGCTTGATACACTTTATATGTATTTTGCAGTGTTGATCAAAGCTTGCTGAGTTCTTGGTTCATGATGAATTTTTTTGTTCCCCTCTTTTGAACTTTCTCCCTCAACTTTTGATATTTCATCTTTATTTTTTTAGCATCCTTTTTCATTTTTATTGTTATCTCTTTCATTTCTTGAGCTTTTTCTCATTTAATTCTATATCATTTTTCATCATGTGTTCTCGTAATTCAAATTCTTCTTTATCTTTCTCTCTTATTAGCTTCAGCTCTTCTCGATGAACATTATTTTATTTGTCTAAAATGCTTTATAATTTGTTTAAAGCATCAACCGTAACATTATCTTCATTCAACGTCCTTGTTTTCTCTTTACATCATTTTCTTCCTTGTTGCTAGACCTAGCAATGTGTCGTGTCGTGTGGTATTCGTGTTCGTGTAAAAAAAATTTCATCCAAACCCGACTTGTTAAGCTTTCGTGTTGAAATATGTAAACCCAAACTTGTTCATGAAATTATCGTGTAACCCGTTATCCAACCTGTTAACACATTATACTTATTTTCTAAATTATTTAAAAAAAATTAAAAAATATATTTGATTTATTGTTCATAGTCCATATTAAAAAATAATGAAGCACAGACAAACATAAATATTTGTATATTTTTACAAACCAAAAATAAAAAGTAAAGCAGCATACATAATACATGTTAAAAAAAATAACAAACCACAAAAACATAATACATAAATCATTCTACAAATGAATAATAAAAATTTAAAATAATATTGTATGAAATAACAATAATACATAAATATATTCAATTTCAACCACATCTTCATATCTTTAGGATTTTTTTTAGTTAAATTACTAAATTGCCATTAAAGATTAATGGGTCTAATGGGTTTTCGCAAGTCAACATTTTAACACCCATTAAGATAACGTGTTCAGAATGGGTCAATCCGTTATCAACCCAACGGATTACAAAAAAATCTGAACCCATAAAAAGAAAAGGCAACTTTCACTCTCTTATTTACCTTTTTCTCCCCACTATCATTCAACCATTGTAACCTATAAGGGTTAAGGTGTTTTTCACATACTAGTCCCAACTTCTCAACCAAAGTAGTACTAGCAACATTAGCACAACTACCCCCATCAATGATTAAACTACATGTTTTAGCACCCACAAAACATCTAGTGTGAAAAATATTCTCCCTTTGTTCTAGTCCCTCTTCCTTCACCTTCAAATTTAAAACCCTCCAGATTACTAGGGACTCTTCAACCACGGGATACTCTACATCCTCCTCCTCACTAGAATCATACTTTATTGGTGGTCTTTCCTCATCGGACTTAGACTCCAACATTACTTCATTACCCTTCATCAACATAGTTTTCCTATTTGGACATTCGGAAGCAATATGCCCATACCCTTGACATTTAAAACATTTTATTTCCCTATGTCTAGAAGTACTAGAAGTGTTAGGATTAGGAGTACCTCTTGTTGGGTTGGCACTCTTATCCTTGAACTTGGATGCATATCCAATTTTCTCTTTGGTCTCTAAGCTCTTCTCTCTCTTCTTGTCATCATACTTGTTCCACTTCAAGTTGGAACTCCACTTCGAATTGGAGCTTGAAAACCCTTTTGATGACCCTTCACTTCTCAATTGCTTTTCCATTTTAATAGCCATGTTGACCATTTCTTTCATTTCTACATATGGATGTAGATCAACCACCTTGGCAATATCTTTGTTCATCCCACTTAGAAATCTTGTCATTGTAGCTTCTCTATCCTCTTCAATGTTGGCCATTATCATAATCATCTCCATCTCTTTGTAATACTCCTCTACGGACCTAGACCCTTGTATGAGTCTCTGTAACTTTTGATGAAGCTCTCTATAGTAATAGGATGGTACAAACCTCTTCCTCATAATTCTCTTCATCTCATCCCAAGTTGAGACCGAATCTTCTCTATATCTCCTTCTTGACTGTATAAGTTGCTCCCACCAAACTAAATCATAGTCGGTGAACTCCACTGCAGCTAGTTTAACCTTCTTCTGCTCAGAGTAATTGTGACAATCAAATATAAACTCTACCTTCTTTTTCCATTCCAAGTATGCCTCGGCATCACTTATTCCCTTGAATGGTGGAATGTGCATCTTAATCAAACTTAGGTTGTCATCCCTTCCTCCTCTTAGCTCCTCTCTCCTAGGTCTTCTTCTTACAGTTTGGACTTCATACTCGTTTTCATCGGAAACAATTACTTCTTGTCTCCTAGGTCGTGTTCCTTCCCTTCTAGTAGTATAGGACATGGCCATGGTCATCTCCTTCATTTGCTCCATCATCTCATCCATCCTAGATTTCAATGTTTTTTCCATCCTAGAAGTCAATCTCTCTTCCATCCTTCTATACTCACCCTCCAAGGATTGTTGTAAGAGCTTTGGATTTGGTGTTTCCGCTTGCTCTTCTTCTGAAATAGAAACTCCCTTTCAGTCTCTTTTAGACATTCTTACACACTCCCTTACATGTTTAACTCAACAATGGTAAACCCTCGTGTTTCACACAAATTTGGCTTTTACCCTCTTTATGCTCACTCTCTCAAGCCTTTTACCACTCAAGTCTTGTTCATCAAGTTGCACTTCAGAACCAATTATCTTAACAAAAATATAAAACTAAAATAGCAAATTTCAAAATTAAAACCTAACGATAAAAGCAAGTTCAATTCTAGAGCAAAATTTGCACAAAAGAAAATGGCAAAAGAGTAATGAAACAAATAATAATTACTCTATAAAATGAACACAATGAGAATAGGAAACTAAATAAATTTAGAATAGGAAAGTATGAAAATAAGAAACTATGAGAATAGAAAAATAAGCTAATAAGAAACTATGAGAATAAGAAAGTAAGAAAATAAGAAACTATGAGAATAGGAAACAAAGAAATTAGAAAAGTAGGAAATAAGGAGTAATAAAAATCAAAAATTAATTAGGAATAAGTAACTTTCCTAATATTCAAGCAACCAATCTCAATATCCCAATTTTCAATATATTTTTTTTTTGCTACTATTTTTTTTTCTTTTTTCTTCTTTTTTTCTTTTTTTTTTTTGTATATATAATCAGATTCTTCTTTTTCTTTTTCTGCTTCTTTTTCTTTTTTGTACGATTTATTTTTTTTTTACGATTTTTTTTTTTGGAATTTTTTTTGCTACTAAAACACCAAGAACAATGAAGAATACGAAGAACTCAAGAACAAAAGAAAAAAAAATGCAGAAAATAAAAAGCTAATCAAAGACTCTAAAAAGAAAAGCAAAGAACAAGATAAATAGGAATTTATCTTGGCCTTGCTCTGATACCAAATGATGCGGAACCCCAAGCTTAAAGAAACTGTAATCCCAACACACAAGATGATATGGAACAAACTCTAAGTAAAATCCCACTTTATAGCACCTCTAGATAACAATTGTATATAGCAACACTAATTAGAAGGCAAAGAATGAAATTGAAATTCGCCATAAAGTAAATACCTTTGATAAGAATATCAATTCCCAATGCAACAAGTAGAAGAAAAACTATCATCACTTGGAACACACAAGTCTTATTGAAAACAAGAATAGATTCTCAATAATCAATAATCAAAGTTGTCTTCCTTACAAGCTAGTAGCATCCCTTTTATATAGAGATTAGGGTTAGGTTAAGAATCAATCTAGACCATAAAATAATTAGGAAAGTAATCCTAAGGCTTAAAACTAACCCTAAATAAATATAATCTGAAAATAGAAATAATTATAAAACTGCCATTATAATTCGAAAATAGCTAAAATTACGTCATTTCGTCTTTGCAACTCCCGAGCAGCATTACAACTTTCATTCCTTACTTGGACCTCATGCTTAAATCATCATTAGGCCTCATAAAAGTGTTTGGATCATGTGGATACTTGAATCGATCTTCATCAATTATTCTCTTCACAATTCCAAGCATTCCCGCTTTGATCTTCTTAGCTCGAGAGCGCGTCACTGGTCCACTTGGCAGCACAATGTCTTCACCACGAACATCCATGCTAGAAGAGCGCTCGATGCCCACATAGAAAGCGAGTCTTGAGTTGGTTTATTCTTCAGCAGAGGTTTGGAAGTTTTTGTTGTGGTGTGTTGGATGACCTCAGGATCGCTTTTAGATTCCAAAAAGAAAATGTCCAAATCATCCAGTTCTAGGAGCAAACCCTTGATTGGTTGGATTTCGGAGTAGTTGTATGTTCGGATGGCTGCTCCATGGTTGGAATGGTCTGAAGACATGGTTTGTTTGCTGGGCAGGACAATGGATTTGTGCGAATGGAAAAGAAAAGAGAAACAGAAATTTTGAGAAATAAAGGTAAAATTAAGATTAAAGAGGGAAGAACTTACCAGGAAATGAAGAATTGAAGAACGTGAAAATGGTGGTAGCAAAGGGAGAAGTGTGGTATTTGGAGGCCAAATGAAGTTGAAAATGTGCGGAGAATGAGTCATCAATAGGTGTGGTTGGTAACGCCAATGAGTTAGTCTGGTATAGAATAGGAGGCTTTAGGGAGTTCAGAAGGGTCAATTTTTCTCTAGTTTGAAAGGGTTTTAGCAAAAGCAACAACTTGGATCCTTTTTTGTGAAAATAGTAAAAAAGAGGTTGGAGGTGGTGTTTTATAAGGGTTTAGATCAATGGTTCAGATTAAGTTGAAAGAAAGATGGTAGGGAATGGCAAGATATTTATCGCAGTAGACTTCTCATGCGTTGTATTTGAGGAAATCGAAGTGGCACTTCAGTTTACGTGGAACGAGGTGGCAAAACAATGAAGCGATGTGATATTTATGGCAGGGACAGTTCAGAGTCTCGGATGTCTCTTACTTCATTATTTGAGAAAGTCAAATATTAAAGTGGGGGGCTAACTGTGTGGGATAAAATACTCCCATGCAGATGTGTCCAAAAAATACATCATATGTTCAATCATAACGAATCAGATTTATTGTTTATGATGTTTGATAGTTGGTTGGTGAGATATGTGTGTTTGTGCTAAGTGGTTCAGAACATCTGGGCTGACATGTTTTCTTAAGGAGGATACGTTTGAGGAACTGGAGTTGGTTCAGACGTCCCAAGTACCGGGAACCCTGTACAGTCCAAATAGTTGGATCTTTAGGGCTCAGTTTCCTTGAGTCTTTAGGAAAGTGAGTTCTGGAAGATTCAGAGTTTTTGTGATTTAGTTTTAGTAGGACTAGGATTAAAAATTCTAATAAGATTGGTGGGTTGGTTTCCTAAAAGAACTGTAGAACCTCAAGCCTATAAATACACCCTCAATTGGACCGATCTATCAAATTAACAAGCAGTTCTTAATATTTTGTGCGCGTATAGTCTTTAGTGCTAGTACAAAAACATGCACCTACAGTATCAAGATAATAAATTAAGCTATACATGCATATAAATGTGGTATATTTCATAAAAACTAAAATACATGGCCAGGTTTTTCTATGACATTTCTAGTGTCTACTAATCGTTGTGAACAAGTTTTTAAAATGAACACTTGTTTGTCCTTACCAGCGCTAGAAATGCTCATTTTTGTTGTGTTGGTATCACTTATAATTAAAAATTGTTTTTGATCACTATAATTACCACCTCCACCGATTAATAATAAAATCACAGCATTAATCTATAAACCTTAAGGATGAAACAAGGAAAAAGAAATCATAAAGCTACAATTAATTTTATCATTTACAATTCTTATTAACAGGTACAAATTTTTTTCTTTTGGCAGAATAAAAAAAAACAAAAAAACAAATAAAAAAACAAAAACCCACAATGCTCAATCAAGAAAATTAATTCACAAACCCAAAACCAACAAATTCTTATTTTTTTTTTTTTTAGGCAAAGTCTTCTGAAGGTGAAACTGGAGTATAAGACCCAATGAAAATGTCACCATAGATGAGCCCAACCAAACCTCCGCCAATCAGTGGGCCAACCCAATAGATCCAGTTCTGCGAGAAGTCTCCGCTAACCACAGCCGGTCCAAAAGAACGAGCGGGGTTCATCGAACCGCCACTGAATGGACCGGCTGCCAAAATGTTGGCTCCAACGACGAACCCAATTGCAATTGGTGCTATGATTCCAAGCGAACCTTTTTTAGGGTCTACAGCCGTGGCATAGACGGTGTAAACCAATCCAAAAGTTATGATGATTTCAAACACTACTCCTTGAACGGCACCCAACCCTGCAGCCAAATTATGCGTTGGAACACTCTGCCAAGTCCCAGATTAAAAGTTAAAAATTTTGTGTCGAAATTAGTTTTAGTGGATAAATAGTGTCATATATTAAATCAATTATCTTTTAAAAATAGTTTTTGTTAGATTAATAGTTGTTTTTTTAAGAAAAAAATTAGTTTGTCATATAACTGGTAGAATCCATTCTGATATAATATTTCATTTAAATTTTTTTTATCATTTCAATTTAGATCCTTAAATTTCGTTTGATCTAATTGAATTTGTTGATCTAATTAATTTTTTGGCTAACGGTCTTTAACGGTTTAAGGCAATTAAAACATAATTTTATAAATTAAAAAATCTAAATTGCAATAGTTATAATTTAATATCAGTTACATATGCTGAAACTGCTAACCATATTTGAAGAAAAAATACAAACAAAGTTTCGAAAATTTGTCATAGTTTTTGAAGAAATAATATATACCTGGGCTTAGGTGACCAACTTGAGGAGCAAACAAGCAACAATGGAGCCGAGCAACTGAGCAATCCAATAGAAGATGCCAGTGAGGATGGTGATGTTGCCTCCGACAGCCAATCCAAAGGTGACAGCTGGATTCAAATGGCCACCTGAGACGTTGGCAGCCACGGAGACCCCTACAAACAGTGCAAATGCATGTGCTACAGCTATCGCTACCAATCCAGATGGGTCTAAGGCCGCATCTGACGTCACCTTATCTACATAAATAAATAAATAAAAAAAGTATCAAACAATTTATTCACACAAAAAAATAATCCACTTCCATCAATTCGTTTTATTTTGCGAATCCAAATTTTACAAGCTTTTTTTTTTTTGTTCGGTTTTGTTTTATTTTTTTTTTAATAGTTTGAAAAATAATTAATTTTAACTGCAGTTTTTATAGTTTGAATTATATTAAATTTAACTTTTTTATATTTATGATATTATATTTACAGTTTTTACGTGTACATATAATTATTATTGAAAAAATATATTTTTTAAATTAAAAATATAATAATAATTATATACATCTACATGTGGTGCTGCAGATATATTATTATAAATTTGATTTAAGTTAAATTTTATATATTGAAGTTGAAATTAATTTTTATAAAATTATATATAAAAGGTAAATGATAAAAATGTTTATCAAAAGTGAACTTCAGGTTTGAAATCGTTGAGAATTAATTAAAACATAAATCAATTATTTAAATGGAAAAAAAGGAAGTTCCTTTTTGGAAACATTAGAGTAGTTTCTAGTTTTGACAATTACAAAATAATTTTTAATTTTAATGATTCCGAAGATGTGAGAAATTATTTTGAAAGAAGAGACGGAGAAAATGTAATGAGAACAAAAGTAGTACTTACGGGAATTTCACTACAGTGGGACTTAGTACCTGCAGTTACAGATGTAAAGAATACAAAACTTGACATGATTTTTAGAAACAAGTCAAATTTTGAAAAACAAAACCAGTAAAAATTATTTTTATTATTATTTTTTAAAAAATAAAAATATATATCCTTTATTGTTTTTTCTTAAACGGAGTCTCCAACTTATGCTATAAAAACTTTGATAGTCCTAGAGTGAGAGGACTATCTTGGGCAAAATTCAATTTGTTGTGGCTGTTTTTCGTCTCGGGCTGGGCTCCTCGGGTACCTGCAAAACCGGAACCCAATCGGTTAGGGGGGCGCCGGTGTGGTGGCCGGCGTTTCCCCTCCGATGCTTAAGTCAGTGATCATCCCTTAATTATCAGCTCAAAACCATGAAAGATGACTAAAAAAATGGTCAAAACAGGGGGGCAGGGGGAGCCAAACTTAGAGGAGAAAAGGGCAGGAAAAGATTTTCCTTGGGAGAGTCCAGGCGGGAGAGAAGCTATCCGGTTTGCGTGAGGTGAGGTAGATGGTGAACAGTGATCTTGGCTTTATTAGGTAATGTAATCATCACATGGAAATGTCAAATCCCCTCCCATTTCCCCAAATGCATGCCTTAGTGGTCTCCAAATCCACCAACTCAAGGCAGCCGGATTTTTAGGAGAGAAGAGAGGGAGAGGGTGGCGGTTAGGTGGGAGTTGGTGGTGCCTTGGGCTGCGTGTGGCTCCAGATTCGGCTTCCCCCTTTTGCCCCTTTTTATCACTTACCTCATAACTTACACATGGAGGGTCAGGATTAATCCACTGATGGCCTGATGTCCCAGATGGGAGACAAGTGTCTCTACCCAAGTTTATGGGCTTAGGAAGTTCTCTGGGCTTAGGTGGCCCACCACATTGTTGGGTATTTAATTTAATACCCATGATTACTAGGTATTGGGCCTAAATGGTGGATAAAAATCCCCACAACACAATGATTTAATCATAACCAAATCTTACCAAAAGCAATAGCAGATCCAACACCAGCAAACACAAAAAGCAAAGTGGCAATAAACTCGGCCAAATAGGCCTTGAGTGAACCAAAACTGAAAGAGTCACCCAAGTTACCAAATTCCAACTTCACCATTTTGTCTAACTGAAGGGAGAGAGAGAGAGAGAGAGATTTCAAAGGCCAAATGATCACTAGTTTTGAACTTTGGTCTTCGTTAAGGTGCTTATTGCTTATTAAGGCAGGACTTAAATAGTGCATTATAGAAGGCTGAGCCAATATTTTTTAATTTTTTTTTGGTGAATGAAGGCTGAGCCAATATAGACGACTATGGACCACATTTCTACATTGCAATCATATAATAGGATGCCGACCAACCGCCTTGAAATTTTTATTTTTGAGGATAAATCATTGGCATTATGAGGATAATGACAACTAAATTAATTAAAGTAGTAATTAATTAATTAGGAAACATATGTATATTGAAGAGCATGTTCTTTTAGAATATTATCTAGTTGAGTTCCATTACGTTTTGTGATTGAGGTATCAGGTCATTTTCATCCTAAAGCCCCTTTAATTTATTTGATGAGAATAACAATAAGGTTGGCATTAAAGAGAAGTTTTTTTATGTCAACTGAAATTGGTTCTGTTGCTTATCAGAAAACTATAATAGAAAATGAATTTTCTTGTAATTCTTAATAAATAAAATAAAATGAAAAGGAAGTTTCTTATTCTCTTTTTATACTGTCTAAAAAAAATATAAAAAGGGATGTGTTATATATATA
>QANX01002296.1:0-61136 GCA_003254975.1 Ochetophila trinervis | reverse complement strand
AAAAAAAATTCTCCAGAAAAATTATAAATTTTTCCAAGAAATTTCAATCATTTTTTGTAGCGAATATAAAAATTGAACATTTACACTTGCTACAAATATAAAAATTGATATTTAAATTTTAATAATTCTATTTAAATTCTTACAAAAAAAAGTTGAACTCTTACATATTAGAAAAAATAATTAAGAAAAAAAAAAAACTAGCCAACTCCTATTGGTCCCGCACTTTTGTCCCTAAGCTCATCCAGTCATCTTCATCGCACGCGCTTCCTGTGACCTCTCACAGTCTCTCGCGGATCTGCTGTTTTTTCTTGCCTGCGCGCTAAAATAAAAGAATAACACAATAATAGTCTAAAAAAAAACAGAAAAAAAGGCAGTGGAAAAATTACTCTACCCCACCGTTTCAGCCTTTCGCCAGTCACTCACAACTTTCTCTCTCTATACTCTCTCACTTCCTCTCTCTACATCTATAGGTGTATTGTACGTATGATTCTCTTTCCTCCTTTCTGTCTCTTCTCTCTTTATAGTTGGATTGAAAAATGCAGTTTGCCTTTGATGAAGGGCATCGCTTCCAAGGCAAGTAAGAAAAGCTTCATTAGAAAATTATTAATAAAAGAAAATTTTCAGCTCTAATATTTTTCTGTCTCGCTTTCTCTGACTGGTGATGACGATGATGATGATGATCTATTTGTTTACTATCTCAGTCGCACACTCTGTCAGATCCGTTTCGCTCTGAGTTCGAAGAAGATCTCCGTATAAAACTCGCTTTTTCTTTCTGTATTACTGGATTCGGTTTGCAATGCTCCTCTGATTCGTTAGAGGTAATGTTCGAATCTTATCTTAAGTAGTTTCTGTTTGGTTCTCGAGAATATGGAGGGAAGAAACAAATTTCCGAGCCTGGTTTGTTAGGTTTGCTTTGAAATTTTGGAAAGTCAAATTAGTAATTAGGTGTGTTAAGTTTTGTCGAGTAGCTTCTTTATTTCATTCTCTTTGTATCTTCATAGCAATTTGAAGAAAGGTTTTAAGAAGATGCTAACCAACTGAGATTTGTTGTTTTTTTTCTTCTTTTTTTTAATTCAAACAAATTGTTATAGTTGTTGCGGATTTTCTTCATCCCCTTTCCTCTGTTTGGTTGCTGTAAAAATGAAGTAAAGGAAAGGATAAATTCGACATTCATGTTTCCGTTATTTTAATTGTTGAAAAATTGCAATGTCAAATTAACTATCCGCAGACTGGTTGGAAAAAGCTATTTTCCTTTCATTTTAATCCTCCGAAGTCATTAATTATGGATATATTAACTCTGTAAAAATGGCTTACTGTACTCTTTTAGTACTGGTTTCGCTACAATCAGAGCCTTAGAAAATGTTTGTTACTTGAAGGACCTAAGGATTCGAAATTTGTTCTGATTGATTCTGATGTCCCTTCCTTGCCAACGTTTTAAAAGTATTTTATTAGAGCAAGATATTGAAATGCTACTACTCAATCTTTACTACCTGACCCATCAACGAAACAAGGACTATAAAGATGTTAAACATATCGAAGAGTGCGAGGATCAAACTTCAAAATTGTATATGATTGATATTGAAAACAAACTATTCTCGTTTTGTTGAAGGATTGAGTTTGAATGGTAATGGCGTCAAGACAAGGATCAAGATCAAAAAGATTGGGTTCAAGTAGTTCGAAAGCTGCTAATTCTCATTCATCTTCAACAACATCATCTTCCAAACAATTCCTAGAAACGTCTATTGATGGTCAAAGCTCTCCTGCATCTTCTTCAGCTCGAAGTAAGCCACAGTACTTCTACTCGGAAAGTTTACCAGTGGATGTGGAGAGATCAAAAGAAAATGTTACAGTAACAGTTCGCTTTCGTCCTCTCAGGTTCATTTTGCTATTCCAAATCATGTTTCATTGATGTGATCTTGTTCGTGAGTATTTACTAAGTTATTTGTAATATGTCTGGGATAGTCCAAGGGAAATTCGCCAAGGAGAGGAGATTGCATGGTATGCAGATGGTGAAACTATTGTGCGGAATGAGCATAATCCATCAATAGCATATGCATATGGTAATTATGTAGTTTCCAATGAAGCCAAATATTGTATTCTCCTTGATTGTTTGGTTTTAGAAATGAAATTATTATATAGGATTTTGTTTTTTTTTTTTGTTTAGCATGAAAAGTTATATTTTATTTTTGTTGAGGAAAATTGTGTACAAAATGTTTTTAACTTTTTAACTTCTACAAGTTAATATATGATTGAATTTTATATTTACCACTACTGTTTTTCTACTACATGCTTCTAGATCGGGTGTTTGGGCCTACAACCACAACTCGTCATGTCTATGATGTTGCTGCACAGCACGTGGTTAGCGGTGCAATGGAAGGCATCAATGGTAAATAGCATCCATTCTTGACGCTGATGAAATCAATTTTGAAATTATTTTCTGACTGATTTACATCCCCAAAGTTAACCTTGGTGTTTTTTTATTTTATTATGATAAAACCTTGGTGTTGTTCGATCAATATTTTGTTTTCCCATTTTAAAAGGTGGCTGTAGATAATAGAAGTACATTTATAAACTAGTATTGGGACAAAAATATTTTATCCCCCCTAATTGGTATTGGATGTGTATGGCAAGTGACAACTAGAAATTATTGATGCTTAGCCAGACCAATATGGCTTGTGGTATTCATGAAAGCCAAGTTGATCACTTATGTTCATTAGCTGTCCATGTAGCTTAGGCATCCGAGGAATTACCTGTCAACAATTACTTCCATTTTCTGCCAAGAGACATTAGGTGGTTGGTTGTACTGGGCAAAAAGTTGACTTTAGTGATTGAAATTATGATCAGTTTTTTGCATTAGAAGTTGGACTCTCAATGTTTTTCTTGGTATTTGTATAAAAGTGGCATTACATTTGTTATTTAATTATGCTCTGATTTCTTTCATTACAGGTACAATTTTCGCATATGGGGTGACTAGTAGTGGGAAGACTCATACTATGCATGTGAGCTCAAATATTTTTGCTCATCCTATCTTTATACAGAGTATATGTAATTGACATACATTGGTCAAGCATCTTCTTTTCTTTCTAGTTCTCTCTTCCTGTAATTTAACTTTGCAAATGTCATTACATGTGAGTTTGATTATTAACATTAACATTGTGGCTTTATATAGGACTATGTTTAATTATGTCTAGTCAGGCCTTGCCTTAGGTATATGTGAATGTTATTGATTTTGTTGTTATGTTGGTTAGGGTGATCAAAGGTCGCCTGGAATCATACCACTGGCTGTCAAGGATGCTTTTAGTATAATTCAAGAGGTATTTTGTACAGGATACTATGATCTTTCTCTGCAAGGTCTTTCCATAAGATTTCTAATTAGAGAAACCATATTGTCTAACATTTGTCTATGCTGTAGACTCCAAACCGAGAGTTTCTTCTCCGTGTCTCATACTTGGAGATCTATAATGAGGTAATATTTTTCTCAAAATTTTCGTGCGTGCATATGATATTACAATCTATGTTGCATTGTTCAAAAACCTGTCCTGAAATGTAATGTTCTGGATGTCATGTTCTATATATGAACTTTTTTTTTTTTTGATGAAAAGTTCTATATATGAACTAGTCCTGACACCTTTAAGATACTTTATTATCATTTTATGGTTTATTTGTTTTCAGGTTGTTAATGACTTGTTGAATCCAGCAGGACAAAATTTACGAATTAGGGAGGATGCACAGGTTCAAATAATCATATTATGCTTTCTCTGACCCTTGTTTTATATGTTAACTTCCTCATGGAAAAGTTTTGCTATATGTTAATGTTTGTTACTAGCATTTCTAATTCTCTTTCATGTCATTAGTAACATTATTCAATGCTTAATAGTAAATTTCAATATCCATAGTAAAATGGAGGTTGATGCTTATGATCTTGAGCTTTAGGCAATCGCAGCAAGCAGTTATAATGAGTTTTTTCAAAGAAAATTTATTATAGCTTCATGCATAATAAGTACATTATACAGCAATCGAAGTGCGCTGAGTAGAGCCATATGACATTTATCATAAGCTTGTGAGTTACATTATCAACAGTTTTTAAGCTTCATAGTACTGTGTCACTTTGTTAGTTACAGAGTTACAGTTGGTTTCTTTGTTTCTAGTCTTTAGGCTCTTTGCCATATTTGGTTTTGGCACTGTGATGCAGTTATTACGAAAAGCCTTCATTGATAGGCAAACTTTTTGACTGCGCAACATCCAGCATAATCCTGGGGCAACAACTATAGATAATTTTATTGTTTATGGTTATGCCTCCAACTGGAACTATAGATAATTTTATTGTTTATCAGTGATAGGTCTTGGCATTGGACTGTAGAGAAGTTGTATAGCTAGCAGTCAGTTACTGCTTGAGTAGTCCCTGATATGTCTAGATGGTATTTATTCATTTCTTGTCTTGACTGCCTGAGTTAGGTGGGTAAATATTATGGGCTTTTACACATTTGAATAGTATCAAGCTGATGCTATTTTCTCATTGGTGATCAGCATGTTAGAGCTTTTCTTTCCAACTAGGGAATTATGTACCTATACTAGCATCAGATTTTAGATCCTCAATGCATTGGTTCTCCCTCATTCTCTTTAGTTGACGATTTTTTTAACATCTGAAAACTCAACATAAGTTCTTTCCTCTAACTCTTGAATGTTGGGAACTCAGTTTTGGACTTTTTTATTTCAGAGAACTTTTATGGCTGCTTACTTCAAGTATTGTTTCCTAAATTTTGAGATTGTCTCAAATTATTGTAATTTATGCTTGTAGGGCACCTTTGTTGAAGGAATGAAGGAAGAAGTTGTACTTTCCCCAGCTCATGCCCTTTCACTTATAGCAGCTGGAGAAGGTGAAATATCTGCCTACGTGTTTTGTTATTATTGTTAAGCTAAATATGAGCTGGATTGAATTTACTCTTAAGGTTTCTATTGTTATCATGAATGTTATTGCTTGCGTTTTAGTTTCTGTAGTGGACTTAATTAAAATACATTGCATAACTACAAATGTGAAAAAGTATATGGGTGATTATTAAGTTTAAAATGAGTCCACCTGTAACAAAATGTTCCGATGACCCATAAAAAGAAAATTGTAATAAAGATTATGTGTCTAATAATTTCAATGGATGGAATGATGATGATGGTTTTAGGAAATATTATTTATGGATAAATAAGATATAAATGATGGACAGGGCAACAATTAGAAAAGAACAAAGTTATAACTAGAAACCCTTTTTATATCCCAGACATGTCCTAATTGTATGGTTTCAAATTACAAAATCTGACTTATTTTATGATTTGCTAGAGCCAAGTAAAAAACTTTGTCTAGACTGTTTTTTCAGTGATTATGACTAGTGTTGTTCCACTTAATCCCGCTTGCTAATGTCATGATACTTGTTTTACTTTTTGATAAATTCTAATTGTCAACAACAGAGCACAGACATGTTGGGTCTACAAATTTCAATTTACTCAGTAGCAGGAGCCATACAATATTTACATTGGTATCTTTCTACCCTATCAGAGAGTAGTTATTATAGCATTGATAATTTCATCTCTTGCAATTATTAGTATTTTCTGTTCATGGTTTCTTCATTAAATTTCTTTATATATTTTCTTGACAAACATGATGTGGCATCATGAAATGAATCTGCTACGGCATCATATATAGTATTCTACCGATCATTCATCTTTTGCAATTATACGTGTTAGTTCCAAATTGAGGAGAGGTCTAACTGGTTTTTGAGTTCTTCCTTGCCCACATCCTCTTTCCTTTTTTGTTTATACACACACACACAATATTGATATTCATATCTCATGAATAATTTTCATTCCTCCTTTTGAAGCATGGGTACAATTTACTACTTTTTTTGTTTGGTCATGAGTGTAAATACAATATACTCTTTTAGCTGTTATGACGAAGTTTAGACCATTTCATCTTTCAATAATCATTCACTTTATGTATATATGTTTCCTTTCTTAACGTCTATCTTTGGCTACCTTGTTGACAGACGATAGAGAGTAGCCAATGTGGTGAAAATAGTGAAGGAGAAGCTGTAAATTTGTCTCAATTGGTAATTATGTCACCTTTTGTTATGGACTGACTTCATTTTCTATTTTCATACCTTTCTAATTTTCAATTAAACCCTATTTGGCCTCTTTTTCTTTCATACTAACATTTGTCAGTGATTGCATTGCTGAGTATATAAAGTATGCATGCTTTTCTTATAACTTTTTATATCTTACTTATACGCAGAACCTCATCGATCTGGCAGGTTCTGAGAGCTCCAAAGCTGAAACTACTGGTGTGAGACGAAAAGAAGGATCTTACATTAATAAAAGCCTGCTAACTCTTGGCACGGTAAGGCCTTAAACAGTGTTTGATCAGGAAGTTAGAAATTTTGGAATCCTATTTATTTCATAATTCCACACTTCTAAACATCATAGTTGTTAGTCTGTATTTGGCCTTCAAGTAATTTTAATTTGATGCAAATCAACCCATGATAAGGCGATCAACTTCTAATCTTCTGTAAGAAATCTCCCGGCTCTAGTTTCATTGCATGTCTTTAGGTAAAATCTTTCATCATAGAAAATAAAAATAAAAAAGAAGTAAAATAGGGGAAAAGTATAGGTAAGGAACATATTGATATTTTCTGTTTAAGATTGAAATATTGTTTCCATACGTAATTTGAGTGATCTTAGGGATTAATTGTTACTTGGAAAGGACTTATTCCATTTTCTGTGAACCCCAGCCCATATATATATATATATATATATATTTTTTTTTTTTTTTATACGCTAATAAAGATAATCAGAGCAAATATTTTCCGAGCCAAATATACATGTAATTGGAACTTCATTCATGCTTTGGTTTTAGCTCACAATATTGGACATATTAAGCTGCCTTTGTTCATTCTATATTTCTTGCCAGCCAATGACCTTTACATTAATCCAATATGGTTGAACTAGTCTCATTGACTGGTACTGATGCCATGCTCAGTTTCTTTACTAATTCCTTTATATACTTGAAGGATTATGTTGTGTTTCTTGTTCATCATGCTAAACTTTGGAGTTGTGTCTTCCACGTTGTTTCTTATTTTTAATGATTGACTCTTGCTTAAGATAATCCTTTCTGTACAATCTCGTTTAGTTTTTTCTATTTTTACTTTCGTATACTTATCTCTGAAGATCTAATTTGTGGTTGACGTAGGTTATTTCAAAGTTAACAGATGGGAGGGCTACTCATGTACCATACCGGGACTCCAAATTGACTAGACTCCTCCAGTCTTCATTAAGTGGCCATGGGCGTGTATCTGTAAGACTTCCCATACTTTTGTTTTTTATGGAAACCCCAAAGCACATTCATTTAAATTATGATTATATTTATTGGTGTTTTTACTATTACTATTGCTGTAGCTATTGTAGTTGTGTAAATTTGTAAGTACTATGTTTTTAGATGTGCATTGTTGTTTTACTATAAGTACTGTATCTCTTAATCTTTTTTATATATCGGTGTTATAGAACAGACAGGAAAGTTCTATGGTTTACTTATATACCAATACTGTCCAATTTACAGCTTATCTGTACTGTTACCCCTTCATCAAGCAGTTCAGAAGAGACTCATAATACATTAAAATTTGCACATCGGGCAAAACATATTGAGATTCAAGCAGCACATAACAAGGTTTTTTTTTTTTTTTCCAATTTTATATTATTTTTTCTCTTTTAGAATGTCATCTTTGAATATTGTTGGAAGTAATTTTGTGGTTCTGGCAGATTATTGATGAGAAGTCACTTATCAAAAAATATCAAAATGAGATTCGTTCTTTAAAGGAAGAGTTGGAACAATTGAAGCAGGGTATTGTTACTGTTCCTCAACTGAAAGATACTGGAGAAAATGACATTGTCCTCCTAAAACAAAAGGTGCACTCTTATTCTTGTGTCAAGTTGTTATGTGCAGTTTTTGCTAGGGGCCAGGGCCGCAGCTTTGTTTTCTTGTTTTTTTATTTATTATATTAGATTTCTATGTTGTTTAAGCTCGCTGCAAATTTGGCAATTTCAAGTTTATAATACTTCTGAACCTTTTTGCATAGATTGGACTTCATTTTTCAAAGATCACTGTTAATGGGGATGCTCTTCGTTTTTCATCATAAAGAATTTTGTTCTTTCTGATATCACTTAAATCCTTTCTTTTATTCTCTTTTGGGTAAATTTTAATGCTTTTCTTGGATCAATGCAAATTCCACCAGGGCCCAAGTCCCTTGAAATGGTGGTCTACGTTCCTTGGACTCTGGGATAATGATCTAGAAAAATTATGCTATTCAACTAATGACAGACTCCTATAAAACTATTATAAGGTAGAAAAAATGACTTTAAGAAAAACTATTGCATGTGACCTGAACATATTGTTTTGATTTGATGTAAAGCTAGAAGATGGTCAAGTCAAGCTGCAATCAAGGTTGGAACAAGAAGAAGAAGCTAAAGCTGCTTTATTGAGTAGAATTCAACGATTAACAAAACTTATCTTGGTGTCCACAAAAGCATCACAATCATCAAGATTTCCTCACAGACCTGGTCCTAGGAGAAGACATTCGTTTGGGGAAGAGGAGGTTTGATTATGTTTTTTTCCAACGTTTTTGTTTATATTTTAATATGATTTACTTTTCAATAAGTTTGAAAATTTCTAATCGATCATATTCTTAAATCATAAGTTGGTTTTCTAATAATGACTTGACTTTTTTGATTATATGTTTGTTTTCTTTTAGTTCTCTATTCTGTTTGAATTTATTGTCGTTGCTTGTTTAATTTTACAGCTTGCTTACCTACCATACAAAAGGCGGGACTTGATCTTAGATGATGAAAGCATTGAGCTCTATGTCCCCCTTGAGGGGAATGCCGAAATTGTTGATGATACAACAAAGGAGGAGAAGAAAACCAAGAAGCATGGACTGTTAAACTGGTTGAAGCTACGGGTATGTGGTCTTTGGATGTTGGTTCTTTCTTATGTTGATGCTTCACAATTTCACAGTTCTTTTTATTGAAGCAGGAATAGATTTTCTTTCCTCTGCACATGATGTTTTAGCTTAACTTTGAATATTGTGTACACTTTCTATCAGAAACGAGATAGTGGTTTGGGGGCTTTGTCAAGTTCGAGAGATAAATCAAGTGGAACAAAGTCTGTGAGTACACCTTCAACACCTCAAGCTGAAAGTGGTAATTTTAATTCAGAATCCAGACATTCCCATTCTTTCCCTATGGAGAGCCCTCCGACTGCAGATGTTTTATCTGAAAATATAGAGGATAGAGAAGTTCATCAAGATAATTTCTTGGGTGAAGAAACACCTTTGGTATGTGAATGTCTTTTATAATACTTGAGCCAGTATATCAACAATGCATTTTCCTTTCTTCTCATTATCATTATCACATTCAATTCTTTTTATTTTATTTTTTATTTTTTGGGGATAAGAATATTTTATTGGAATCTTGGCTAGGAGAAATTATCAAGAAACTTTGAACATTAAGAAAAGGGATTAAAGTTAACAAGTAATTTAACATCTTTTTTGTTCATAAAATAAATTTGATTTATTACCTTTTATTTCTAGTTTGCATTATTTTATTAACTTATTTTCCAGACAAGCATAAAATCAATCGATCACATAGATCTTCTTAGGGAGCAGCAAAAAATCTTGTCTGGAGAGGTGGCACTCCATTCGAGTGCTTTAAAGCGGTTGTCTGAAGAGGCAGCAAGAAACCCCCAGAAGGACCAACTTAATGTAAGATTTTATTTCTTTACTATTTCTGTCTTTAACTGCTGTTACTGTGCCTGAGTCCGTTAATATTATGGCTTTGTTTATAATTAAGGTGGATATGAGGAAATTAAAAGATGAAATCAAGACAAAGAATGAACAAATAGCTTTACTAGAAAATCAAATTGCTGATTTCATGAATGCTTCACACAACAAAATTGATTCATTGGAAATTTCGCATGTAAGTTTAACTTTCTATTACTGGCTTCAATTCTGTTCTTCCTCCCCTCCCTCCATTTTTTCCTAATGTTGTTTAATGCTGCAGTCTATTGCTGAACTGAAGGAACAGTTGAATGAGAAGTCCTTTGAACTTGAGGTGATAGATCTGTACACAACTTCCACAATATATATAATTTTCATTTTTTAGTGAGCAAGGATCCTTTTATAAATGAGTTTTGTTGTAAAACATTACTGGAGTTGCTCCAGATCATCCGCTTCACAGCCAAAATTATGATAATATGTAAATGATGTAATTTCTTGGAGTCATACTTTTTATATATATGATTGATGCTTTTAATTAATTTAAGGGCCAAATGGACTTTTGAGATATACGCGCAACATGAGGATTTTGAATTTCATAGATGCGCAGAACCTTTTTTTTTTTTTTCCACATTTTCTGATTTGGTTATGCCTGTCTATATCGCTTTATTTTAGAGCTGTAATGATTTTTAGTCATTACAATTGCAATTTCAAAAATGAAAGGGTCCTGAGAATGGCATGAATGTTTTTCTAGCTGTCGCTAAGGTTAACGGATGGTAATTCCATTTATATCTGTTGATTATTGGATCATTATTTTATTTCCAGGTTAAAGCTGCCGACAATCGTGTAATTCAAGAGCAGCTGAAAGAAAAGGTATGGAGATCACTTGAACTAATTTCTTGAAGATTATTTTGTATTCTTAAAGATGTTGGTCAAGACTTGGGAGCCACTTGGTGACTTGATGATATCTTGCTATCAGATCTGTGAATGTGAAGGATTGCAGGAAACAGTTGCCTCCTTGAAGCAGCAGCTCTCCGAGGCATTAGAATTGAGAAATTTCAGCCCTGTAGTCAGTTATTCAAAACAACTCACTGAAACAAAAAGCTTGCAGGCGGAACTGTGTACAGACAAACAAAATGCATTGCTGAAAGACACAAATGATAAGCTGCTTTTGCAAGAAAAGGTTTTGTCTCCATCAGTGTTGTTAATTATATATCTATTTTCCTTGATTTGGATTTTATTTATAAGTTGAAGGCCTGGATCAATACTTTTTTTTATTAAAGGGTCAACATTGATAACTGCTATAAATATGAGGATTACAAGTATAACACGCCTATAAATACTATCTTGTCAAGGTCATTTAGCAGTTTCAACTGTCAAAGTAGGGGTGGTTTCAATTTGTTTATGTTTTGTTTTTTGCTTCTATCAGGAAAAAATGATTGAAGAACTGAACCAGAAGGTGACTGAATTGACGTTGTCAAAAGAACAACTAGAAATTCGGAACCAGAAACTGGCAGAGGATAGTTCATATGCCAAAGGTTTAGCCTCAGCTGCTGCTGTAGAGCTCAAAGCATTATCAGAAGAAGTTGCCAAACTCATGAATCAAAATGAGAGATTATCTGCAGAGCTGGCAGCATCCAAAAACTCCCCAACCCAGCGTAGAACAAGTGGCATGGTCCGGAATGGCAGGAGAGACAGTCACACCAAACGAAATGACCAAGGTGGACCTATCTCGGAAATAAAGAAAGAACTAGCCATGAGCCGAGAAAGAGAGCTTTCATACGAAGCTGCTCTCTTGGAGAAGGATCAGAGAGAGGTGGACCTCCATAGAAAGGTTGAGGAATCTAAACAAAGAGAAGCATATTTGGAGAATGAACTTGCCAACATGTGGGTTCTTGTGGCAAAGTTGAAGAAATCCAAAGGAGCTGAAACTGAAGTTTCTGAATCAACGAGAGAGACTAAGCGAGCTGATGATTTTGGCTTTTGATATTTGACTAGATGGTGATAGTTAAAGGATTTGTTTTGTGTGCGAGAGATTGTGTACAAAATTGTTTCTTGTAGTGCAAAGCGTTTCCTGTTTGTGTATAACGAGCGAGGGCTTTTTCTTTTCCATATGATTTCCACATTTATTGTCCCGTTTTCTTTTTGGCTCAGTTGATATGTTTAGAGGGACAGTAAAGCTAATGTTAATTTCACATGTGCATTTTGTAATGCTGTCAAGTTTTTTCTAGGACTGTTTTAGTGCCTGTTTGATTATTCTAAATTTTCTACTCTCATGTTGCTGTTGGAAGATGAAGGGATTACTTATCGGGTTGGCGGGTTGTATTGTTTGTATCCGAGCCAGGTTGCAAGATGAAGTTCTGATTTCATTGTTGAAGAAGACATAATTTTTGGATTCCTGTACTAAAACATCCAACTGCAAACTTTATTTGACACCATAAATCTATTTGTAGGAAAATTCGTCGATGAACACTTCCCAAGTTGTAATTATAAAATTCATGTGTAATTAGATGGCTCATGCATATCAAAATTACCGATTTAGCTGATCAATTTTTTTAATGGGGTATAGTATTGAAGATGGAACTGAATTCTAACTTCAACAATAAAGACTTTTATGAGATTTCAGAATTCATCACCATCTATACATTTCATTGGATTATTACATGAATATAACTATTAGCTCAAAATTTCGCATTCATTATGATTTAGAATGATGAAAAGGAGTTTATTAAAATTGGAAAAAATACGTCATGGCTTATCATGTAAAGCATTCGTTTCATAGGAGATTAACAATTTTTTTTTGGGACATTTATAAGACATCAATCTGAGAATCTGAATTTTTCCTTTTTCTTTCAACTTATGTGATTACAATCGACTGGTAATTTGTATATCCAAGCATTCATAAAAAAAGAAAAAGAAAAAGGAAATAAAATACAATAACATTCATAAAAAAGAGTTTGGGTATCGAAACGCTAGAGTTTTAGCCAAGACACTAGTACAGGCAGAATGTTGAAAGCTCTACGGTGTGTTTATACTAGTCCATGGACATTTTCAGTGAAGACCATTGGATAAATTGGGCCCTATAGGTTGGCCTGGATTGTCAACGTAATGATGACCCAAATACAACTACCCACGATGAAACGAAAAGCCGATGCCAGTTGGCAACGTCAGCGAAAAAAGCGGCGACATTTGTTTTTTTTTTTTTGCTGAAAAAACGCAGCGGCATCGTGTTGTGATTGTTTGGCTCTGAAATTGATGAACAAGAGATCATTCCATTGGAGAAACGATGTGACCGTAATCTGCTTCGACTTCCGTGTCAGAAAAAAAGTTTAACCAGTTGAGATTTAATTTAAGATAAATTTAATTTTATGACAATATATATACGCATACAAATATATTTAGAAAAAAATTTATAAACACTTTTCAAATTTTAGGTTCTAATTCGAATATAACTTTTAAGTTTCTGTTAATTCAAAAATATTTTTTATTTAATATATAAATTTTTATTTTTTTTTCTTCTATGTGCAGGTTAATGACTAAAATATTTTTTATAATAAAAATTTAATATTTTATTTTATTTTATCACTCTTTCTTTTTCCTCCCTCTCTTCTCTCTCTCACGCTCATTTCTCTCTTTCTCTCCCTTAATTTCTCTCTCTCTCTCTCTCTCTCTCTCTTTTCACTATCTTTTTTTTTTCTTTCTCCTTTCATTCTCTTTCTTTTCCTTGTTTAATTTCTATTAAACATGAAAAGAAACATACTAGAAAAAAGAAGAAGAAGGAAAAAACCGGTGGTGGAGCAAAGAAAGAGAAGAGAGAAAAAAGTAGAAAGAAAGAAAAGAGAGAGGAATGAGAGAGAGAGAGAGATAGAAAGTGAGAAAGACGTATTTTAAAAAATAAATATTATATTTATTAGTGTATGTATTTTGATGCATTTAGGTGGGATAGTTGAATTTGGAAAAAAATTGGCATGGAAGCAAGTGAAAATGCTTGAGGAGAGAAGAAGAAAATCTGGGAAAAAATAAACCGAGAAAAAAAAGAAAAAAAAAGATAAAGAATGAGAGAAAGTGGAGAAAGGAGAGGAAGAAAAAAAGTAAAAGTCAATTTTATGAGAAAGAAAAAGAGAAGGATAAACAAATCAGAAATAAAAAAAAAAAAAAAAATAAAAGAAGAGAAAGAAAAGAAACCGGTGGTGGAGAAAAGAAAGAGAAGAGAAAAAAAAATAGAAAGAAAAGAGAGAGGGAAAAGAGATAAATATTATAAAAAAATTATTTTTTAAAAAATAAATATTATATTTGTTAAAAGACCAATTTACTTTTTATACCGTTAACTTTAACAGATTCATGTTGACGGCAAAGATAGTTTTTGAAATATACAGAACTTCGAAAGTTAAGTTGGAATTATACTAAACTATAAAGGATGTTTATAAAAATTTTCCATATAATTATTATTATATTTTAATTTAAAGTGTATATATATATTTTTAATAATAATTAAACATTAAGATAATGATAATTTTATATGTCAATATAAACTACTAATATATTTTATAAATTAAATTTTAAAAATTACAGTTGAAATTAATTTTAAACAAAAAGTAAAATATAATATATTATAATATTAATATAATTATTTTTCGAATTAATCGTGAATCATGTTACATATAGTATACAAATGTGTGTGTGTATATATATTATGAAATGAATTAGTCAGTTTGCAAATGTAAAATTTGATTTCGTTACATTATCTTAGTTTAAAATTAAATTTTACTAATTTTTAAAGTAAATTCTAAAGTCAAACTGACATTAATTTTAGAGGTAACTAACTTTTTTATTTATTTATTAACAATTGAGTAGGAAATTTTTTTATCCAAATTAAAATTTTAACTTTTAGTCTAAATACTTTTAATAATTTTATCTGAACTAAGCCTACGCGTACAAACAACTAACCACATATTTAACCCCCCAAAAAAAATAAAAACTAACCACATAAAGTTCTTTTGTCTTATTTTTGTTACTGAGTTTTATTTGTCCGCTAATCATATTAGAATATATCTATGTAATTGTTCCATTAAAAAGCGATAATTACAAAACAACAACACCGTCGATCATATTAGTTTTGTAAATCTTTTAACTAATAAATTAATTTCCTAGGAAGTTTTAACTCTTTCCGTAGCTTCAACAAATTGAGTTAAACAATTAACATCTGATCATTATTGAATAATTATCCGCTTTGCATAATATAAGCTACCCTAAATAGTTAATTAACTAAAGAAAATTAACTTGTTAAATTTTTTGTCTTAAAAAGGCTATCTAATAATTTCAAAAAATAAAATAAAAAAGGCTATCTAATGAAATATGCTTTAATTTACAATCATCATTTTTCTATAATATGAGCATACGCTTAAAAGTGACATTTTAATTAATGATTGACATGCACATTGAAGCATTTAATGTACATACAAGTTTAACATGATAGAACTTTGTCGTTTCTTTTACTTATTTAAGATAAAACATGTTGCGTTATCAACCTACAAATTATCTGTACTGATTAACTTCATCGTATAATCGAATAAGTATGAAACATAATATACGATATTTGATAAGCGTTTAGTTTTATAGCATATTCGATGTTCTACACATATTTAAAGATACTACACATAACTGATCATCTAGGTACCATATGCAATGACCTAAAAAAATTAAAATACAAGCAAGTATTTTTTTTTTTTTTGCTTTTTTTTATTTTTTTATTATTTTTTTTTTTTGTGATGCCCGAGAAAAATATAAGCAGCGGACCCCAACATAAACATGTCATTTAGCTAACTAGTAAGTCAGTAACTAATTGAAAATTAAACATTTTTTCTCATCCATATATTGGCCTCTAAAACAAATAATATTGCAAGCATCCCCTTTTATCTAAGCACACTCTAGAGGAATAAGTTGACCACTTGTGTTCTCAATCCCATTGTATGATAATTCTTGTATTTGAATCAATTATCAACATATGCTAAAAGTACACACACACACACATATATATATAGCAAAACTACCGCTATGCCTATTTTGTACCACGTACGGTTCATGTTCAAATAAATATATATGTAATTAATTAATATAAACAACTTTGGGGGTTTTGATAGATATTCCCATGCATGCCAGAGGATTAACAAGTCTATGGGTGATATGGTGCAATTTATATAAACGATGAGCACTACTTTAAATGCAAATAATTGGGTTTTGTGTTTGGTATAGTACCTGTAATACATATCCAACCTCTCAATTTTCCTGTTTGGATAACAATAATTTAATGGAAATTAAGCACATGGGAATTGTTTAAAAAAAAAATCAATGCATTTGGCATAATGATCTGCTGTTATAATCAATTTCTTGGCTGGTTAGTTAATTACCCCATTAATTCTGACTTAAGGAAAAGAAAAATGACATAGAATATCAAGACGGCCTGTCCAAATAGACAAATCAACATTACAATAAAGCATCTCAAAGACCTAGATCTAAAGGCAGTCCTTTTTTCTTTTGATTTTTTTATTTTTTATTTTTTGTTGTTGTTTTTAATTTGTGTACAAGATTGAAAGAAATTAAACATTTAAAACCCTAGTTTTAAATCCAAGTCCAAATCATCATCATCATGGTCATTTTCCTTACCACGCGGAGCTCTTCTGGAAGTCTTAAGCATTGAGGTGCCAGCATTGTAAACTGACATCCATTCACCTAAGAAATCACGAGTGATTAGCAGTGCTGCACGAGCACTGCTAACAGTAATTTCTTGGGGAACAACATTAGCACACATTGTCTTTGCTATTTCATTTTGATTATTAGGTCCATTTCCATCCACCACCACAGCCTCGCCATGATGATGATGATGATGATGATATTGATATTGATGATCATGATCTTGAATATTGTTGACTTCATTTGAGCTAGACTCATCAACCATTTGTCCACGTGGACAAGGACGAGGCCAGAGTTCAGCGGCTTGGTTCTGGCAGTTTGTGGCCCCGCGGACAATGTTGGTCGGACGATGGGCATTTTGGTGACCACCCAAAGCCTGGCCGGAACTAAATGTTCTCCAACAATGAATAAACCGGAACCGGTCATGTTTAGGGACTGAACCTGCCGTACTTTCATCGGAATCCGATTCACTATTACTTCTCTGCATGCTTTTTATATATAATATTAAAAAATGAAGAAAAAAACAATAGCAGCAGCTGCTAGCTAGTGAAGAAAGAAATTAAGTAAGATTTTTGATGATAAAAACGAGGAAACTGCTCGAGGAAAGAGATGGATAGAGAAAAGAGAATAAGACAAAAGAGATATATAAATGAGTTGGTGGTGAAGTGAAGGTGGTAAAAGGGAGAGTGGTATTTAAAGGAGTGTTGGAACTTTGAAGACGGGTTCAATTTTTAATGAAGGCAGATTCTGTTATTATGCAACAGATTTAATTTTCAAGAACTTATTTTGGGTGTTTTAAATGATGCAGCAAGAGTCTACATAACACACTAAGCAATAATTTTAGACTAGTTCTATACTTAATTACCAAATTTGTTAATTAAATCTTTTATGTCTAATGAATTGGCATTATTTCATTAGTTTTATTTTCTACGATTGTAGAACAATATCAATTTATTAACCATTAATAAACAATTTTATTATTGAATACCAAAAATTTGATACATATAACCCATAATTATATTAAAAACAAGTCTTGAGCAAAATAATTAATTAGCCTAGCTTATAAGTTTTAGTTTCTGGGGCTAGATAGAGAGACAGCTAGGATAATTTTTTTTTTGGGTCCTTTGAGAATGTTCTAATCGTTGGGAGTTTAATCTTTCACTTTTTTTCAACTTTGATTAATTAGTGGGTTAATTAGTACATGATATATATATATATATATATATATATGATAATAGGCATGTTAAAACTGTGGGAGTACACTATTATGAAGGTGTATATATTTCTTAGATATACTAACTTTGTTTTTTTACCCTATATATTAATTTTATAATAATAATACAATTTCACCATTCATCTTCATAATAAGAGTAAAATTAAGTTAGTTGGTTTGCCACTCACACCTATATAAGAGAGAGGTCGTGATTTAAGACACTAGAATGCATGGGAAATTTTGAAATTTTTTTGTACTTCCTTCCTCTTCAAATTAATAAAAATTAATCTCCATAATAATTGAAGAAGTTTTAAAATAGAAAGTCAATAGTCAGTTCAATTAATAGAAAACTACTACAACTGTATTTATGAATAAAATGTTGTTTTAGCAAATTTAAGCTGAACATATAAACAAAAGTAAAAACTTTATGGGATTTTGAAAAGGAATTAAGCCATAATGTGTGTGTGTGTGTGTGTGCATCCTTAATTAATTATGTACCATAGTTATCCTAAAAATGAAACTCTGGAAAAATAAAAAATGTAACGTTTTTGTGAAGTAAAGTTGGTAACATGACAGTAAAGTTGGAAAAGTAAAAAATGTAACCTTTATAGATAGGTGTTGTGTAAATAAATGTCTTTACATAAATGCTTCAGACGAAACCAAATAGAAAAAGTTTGTCATATTGGATTATGATAAATATCATTATACAATGTTGTACAACAGCAGCATAAATAAATTGTCCGTATCAACTAGTCTATTGATAAATGAACTTTTACAAGAACGAGAAGTATATATACATACATATATATGTATATCATGAAGTGCTAAGCTAAACATGATTTAGTTTCATTATGAGGATAACTTGTTTACATTGGATTCGATGATCTAGCTAGTCTATTAGTTGTGAAACTAATAACTACACTAGCTAATTACTGAAGTACTAGGAATTTACTTATGTTTCAACATTGATGTGCCTAGATTATATATGTGTGTAAAAGGATTTAAGAAAAAGTAATTTAGGAGTGTGCAAATTTCTTAATCCAATTTTAAATATCCAATTATGTGATATTATTTCATTGAATTTACTCTCATGATCGTAAGACATTTTTAATTTATCAATCATTAATAAACTGTCACATCATTAGATATCAAAAATTTAGCTAACAAATTTGATACTTATAGCATTACTCTTTTAAAAAATATTACTTTTGATTTATTTTTATCATTTATATGTGCTTCCACATGTTAAATCTGTGATCCAATTACAGAATGGAATTTGGCTTGGTATATAATTTCTGATTTAGATTCCAAAATTAGGGGTTTGAAAGACAGTGACAACTATTGATGACCAAAATTAACAAAGGAAAAACAAAACAACAATTTAGAAAACTAAACTACATGTATATATAGATACCCCATATATATGATGTCTCACAGTAAAATGTACACACTTGCATGTCTGGACATATTAATTAACCAGAAAAACAAACCCTCAAAAGTAAACACCATAGTTGGGACGACCACAAACCCTCTTGCTCTTTATTTTCTCTCTTAATACATATATATCCAAACAAAACCTCTTTGAGGTTTGATTTGTTTATGTGTATATTGATTATCCATCAGAGCCTGAGAGTCAAGTCCAGATTGGTCTCTGAAGCCACCGATTCATGTACATCCCCAAAGCTCGGCCACCCACCATGATCATTCCCCAACGCCAAAGTCAACTCAAGAGACGGCATAGGCTCCTGCAGGTTCCTTACAATTGGATGGTTACGGGAAACATACTTCTGCCTCCTCTCAGGCAGCTTGTATGTTTTTCCGTATCCATCTACGGCTTCAGATCCATGCCAAAACTCCAGCTGTTCAGTACGATTAGCTTTTACTCCCGTTGACTCAGTCAGAGCTTGAATTTTACGGTCCAAATCAGGGCCTAGAGGCAAAACCCTTGGAGGTGGAGAAGAATATGGTGGATCATCAATGCCGCCGTTGGTGGTTGCTCTTATCCTCTCCAGGCGCTCACGAAGATATTGGAGACGGACCTCCTCGCGCTGCTTACGGTGGGCGTTCTGATGGCCTCCCAAGGCTTGCGAGGAAGGGAAAGACTTGGAACACGTGGAACACACGTAGGGACCAGAGCTTATGCTTAACCATGCAGATAACAGAGATGGTGATGAGCTCGATGACGATGCAGCTGACCTATTATAACCTCCTGGGTATGGCACGCTGCTTCTGCTTGAACTTTCAACAGAGCGATTGGCAGCTTTTCTAAACATTTTTTTTTATTTTTTATAAAGTCCTAGAAAATGGAGATTTTGTTCAGGAGTGACAGGGATGGTGAGCTAGAGAGAAGAAGGGAATCGAAACTACTATTTCTGTTTGGAAAGAAAAAGACAATAAAGAGAGAGGAGGAAGAGAACTGGTGGGTTGTTGTGAATGATGGAGATATGGAAGGAGATCTCATGTGTGTGTGTATTTATATATATGGAAATAATTACAGAGAGGTTAATTAAAAAGCAAAAAAGGGTTTTACCATTGAAGCCTAAGTGGGAAATTGTGGATATGTATGTGTTTATGATGAAAATTGGATTGGAATTGCTCAACGTGGGATGAGAAATGAGAGTCTACTTGGAGAAACTCTTGCATGCAGTGTAAAGTGATGAGTAGACGCGTGTGCTGGTCGAGGTTACTTACTAGCTAACCACAGTTAGTAAAGGGAAAAAAATAAGAAGAAAGAAATCAGAACTTTCTTTTTCCACAAACAGAAAATGGAATGAGAAAAAAATTTACAGAGAAAGAGAGAAACTTACTTTTAGATGGGATTTTCTGTCTTTATTTTATTGTTTTTTATTCTTGTATTAAAGCAAATGGAAGATTTATTATCATTTATTTATATTTTTAATATTCATTTTCACATGTAAATCTAATTTTTTTTTTTACTATTTTTTGTGTTTTTACATGTTTTTGTGCATTTTGAGTGGTGTTGTTGAATTTTAAACTTAAAACTTTCCTGTTTGATACCAAATTATATTACAACGAACTTTCATAATCTTAAACTAATAGAAAAATGATCATCATTTTTTTTTTATTTCTCTAACATTTATAATTTATTTTATTTTTTAATAATAATTTTAAATGAAATAGTATCATATATATTAACAATGAATCAGATGAGAACATGAAAAAGGATGGAAATCTGGACCCTCTCTTTTGTTTGTATTGCCTCTAGTTTATTTGTTTTTTGTTTTTTTCTGTTTAATTTAAAGAAGAATTAAGGACCAACCAAAACCCATCTTAGAGATTACTAATCTCCAAACTAGGAGAAAGTAGTATTAGTTATGATAAGTTATTCATGTCATTTTTAATTATCACATACAATGTGAATTTAAATTTTTTTGGCATTGTTGTTTTTAAACTTTGCGCGGATTTGCCAATTTTCCTTTGTACTTTATATTTAGCACTATGCCTTCTGAATTTAATAAACTTTGGCAACATAAATCTAGCTTTTAGCAATGTTAATTTTTTTTTTTCTCTTAAATACCATGTGCAACGTACACACATGATTCGTACTATTTTATAATTTAAAGAGTAGAATAAGTATTTCATAATTATTTTCTTTCTAATTATTAAAATCACATTTTAAATTATAAAAAAAAATTACGAGTCATGTGCATTAAACATGAAATTTAATTGAGAAAGGCTAGATTGATATTGCTAAAGTTTATTAATTTAGGGAGGCATAGTGCTAAATATAAAGTACAAAAAAAATTAAAAAATCCCTGCAAAATTCAAAAGGCAACAATGCCAAAAGTCTTAAATATAATATTGCATAATCATGTGCAATATTATATGATGATAAATTAAAATATCGGTGTCTTACATAAAATATTGTTACGTGCCTAATAATAAATAGCTTGTTACACCACATTATCTATATAACATATGCATATAAAAAAATTTCTCACTGTAGATGAACTCTAATAAAGTATTTAATTAGCATACCAAGTTTAATTGTTATTACTAATTAAATTTTTTTTTTTTTACATATATTGTTACTAAATAAAGTAGCAGATTTTGACTTTTAGAAAGAAATGGGAAACAAAGAATAGTCTTTTATTCGAAATAAAGATGGCAAAAAAAGGAAAAAGAATAAAGAAAATAGTCCATGCAACATTAATGCATTTTTCCAACTTTTATTTGTTCATTAAAGGTCCATTCATTAATTCTTTGGCATTACCAGATATTCTCTCTCCTCCTCCTTCAGACCTTATCTTTTCTCTTTCTCTTTTCCTTTAAACTTCGTTTTACCATAGAAACACCTCAAATACATAAAACAAATTTCTAGATTTTACTCTCTCTTTTTTCTTCCCAAATTAAAGAAAAGTATAAATAATCTACAATGATGTTTTGGCAAAGTTTATCTTCCATTTTGCTTCTAGATCATCAAAACTGCCCTTCTCTCTCTATAGCAACGAGTTGATGCATGAATCGCCACGTTTACAAGCACCAGACCCAAAGTGGTGAGTAAGCTGAGAGATTAGTCACCGTTTCTGAAAATGTCTGGTTCTGTGGTTCATCTACAAGACTTGGAAGCCCATTAGCCCAACCGACTCGTACATAAAGTTAGCTTCATATTAAAGCCAACCAGATCTGTTTTTTATTTTAATTTTAATTTTCCCCACGTTTTATTTTCACACGTCCAAATTAAACCAAATAAATGCCTTAAATGCCTATTTACTAACTCACACAAAATAACATCCGTACGCAAACGGCCTCTTTTTATTTTTTCTGTCTTTTTGTTTGAACAAATTCTGCACATTGACCAAACTGAAAAAAAAAAATCCCAGAGAGAGTTCATTGCTTCTTCATTAGCCCTCCATGCGGACGAGTACAGGGTCTAAATGGTAAGTCCATTTGCATTATCATGCCACGTGTGCTATTATTCTTTATATTGTGTGGATTTCACATGGAGTCCGTACTACCTACCCTTCGCATTTACCAAATAAAGAAAGAAAGAAAACTATGAATTGGAAGAAGCACTACGGAAAGAATTAGCAAATATATTGGGATTGTTTGTTGGGTATAATTAAAGATAGTTAAGTCTCATTATCTTTATATATTTATATATATAACTATTGGAAATATATTTCAACTTGTATTTAATTGTAGAGAACAAACAATTAAAAGTTTTAAATTGCAAAATAATTAAAAATAATGCTAGAATATTAAATAGCAAAAGTCAATAAAATATGCAGACTAAATGCCAAATTAAATGGCTAAGATAAGTGGTCTAAGAGCCAGTTAGTGAAAAAATGAAACTATTTCTAAAGAGAAAAATATATATTAATCTAAAAAATAATGTAGTAAATGTTGAAAATTCTTTTTAAAGTACATATGAAATTTCAATATATAAAGTTAGAGTGATCTATTGCTCTTCCAACGTGGAATAAAAGCTTATTACAACATGATATTTATTATTTCATACCAAAAATTATTGTACAAACAACAACAATAATAAAAAAACGCTCGTTGACCATTCGTGATGGGTCTGACAAGGTCTTTCGTCAAGTCCGTCATGAATATGCTTGACGCACACAAAGATGCACTTGTCATAAATTTTTTTAAATCATATATATATATATATATATATATATATATATNATATATATATATATATATATATATATATATATATATTAAAAGTGAAGATATTCGAACTCGGATAATTAAACAAACAATGAATTTTATCATGGGGTTATCCATGCAACGACTTGTTACCTTTATATTTGCTTACTTTTGTTGTGACACAAGAATTATATACAATTATTCACACACAAAAAAAAAAAAAGAAAAAAAAAGAGAGAATTATATACAATTCCTTCGGTGGCATCTACGTAGAAACTTTATAAAAGAAAGCAATCCTTATGACCCACAAGTTCATAGCTAAATGTTAAGACGGACCAAATTAGGTGGGCTCGTTATTAGGCCCCAAAGTCTATTTCCACTCTATTGGGCCAAATTACGGAGTCCACTTCCTAAGCTATCCAACGGGCCTAATTTCAGTGAGGCCCACTCTTTCCCACTAACGACTAACGAGGCTCGTATGAGGTCCGATTGAAATATTAGGGAAAAAGAAAAAATTTGTGTTTGTGTGTGTTTTCTATGTGTGTTATCATTATTTTTTACTTTTTCTTTCTTCATAAATGTATCTCTAGCTACCATAGCGTCATTAAATGAAACTACAACCAGCAGTAATATGAGAACAGAGTTTACACTCTTTAACCAAAAAAGAGAGTTCACACTCGTAAGAAAACGGATACTTTTCTCTTTTAGGCAGACTTTGCCAAGAAGAATCAGAGAATGAGTGAGAAAGAACAAAGAGTAAGAAACAACAAAAAATAAAAATAAAGGAAAAGATAATGAGAGAAGTTAAAAGCAATTTCATTGATGGATCAATTTTAAATGGAAAAAAACATCTAACTACAAATACAAAGAGAATAATAATACAGTGTTTTTAGAGTGGAAAATAAAAACCACGCAAACAGGCATATAATCACTTTTTCAAGGGGAAGAGGAAAAAAGACAGTATGAGTGACTTTCATTTACTTGTCCAGAAGGTAGCTCAAAATCAAGCGGGAATCAAACCCTCCTTTTTCTCACCAACAAAAAATAAAAATAAAAATAAAAAATAAAATCCTAATGACTCCAGATCTTTTCATTTTCACAGCTACATGCAGAATAACTACTCCAACACAACAAGAGGAAAATACACTCTTCAATGTCATTCTCTGCATTTTCAAATTTTTTTTTTTTTTTTTCATGTTTGTGGTACAGCTCAACCTGTTAATGTATGTCTAGATTGTACTTCGTTTAGGCAAAATCTTAGCATATATAACTAAAGAGATCTTAGCTAAATCTTTCAATCATTTCACCTTGACATAAAGTTCAAACACTAACTATAGACAGACATGCATTGTCGATTAGATCCAAACTTTAACAATGCTGCTATGCAACCTTATGGTCCTTTCACATATAACATACCTAAAAAATCCATCCAAAATTAAGTGGATTAGAAACCCTATATATGCATGTAAAAAAAATGCACTGCTGTATTTTACACATTTACGAAGAAAATAAAAAAATAAAAAAAATTACATTTGCATCATTAGAAGACTAGTACTACTGTATTGAAACAGTCAGTAATGAAAACTAGTGCAATTTATACAAACAGTGCTATTGCTTCAAACTATAAGAGAAAGCCTACCTGTAAGAACTTTCTGATAAGTAATAACAATTAACGCATCAGCAGACATTTTGAAATGAGGTTACAAAAGAAAGAGCTGCTAATAGAGTTTTCAGAACAAAACAAGTAATTCAACATACAAGGCGCATATAGAAATAAACATCCTAGTTGTAAATCAATGAAATAGATCTGCATCAAGAATGAAACAAAATTTCCAGATCAGGATAAAAATGCTATCATGTTCTCTTCCTCGCCATCAACATTTGCACCTTTTGCAACTTATGGATACATGAGGATTACCTTAATTGAATTGGTAAAATAGACTTCCCGGTAAACTAAAATCACCATGACTACTTGCAAGAATCCACGTCAGATACAAAACCATAGACATTGCACACCAATGGATTTTGTAAACCATAAGTTTAAACCAAAAAATGGAAAGGTATAGCTAGACATCATGTTAAGTTACAGGACACCATTATGCTTAAACATGTCCAACTAACCAGATCAAGCTGAGAGATGAAACCATATTAATTAGCTAACTATTTCTAACAATCAGTTAAAAAAAAATTATTTCTTTATAAATCATAACGCTCATAACCAAAAAGTAGCTGAGCAATCAAGCAATTCCAAAATTCAGCAAGAGGCAAAATGACTCGAGAATTGTTCCCATCCTTGGAGAGTCAATAATTAGTTTATCCACGGATTCCATATCAAATAAAAAAGTCAGCCTACTTCTCGATCGATAATTAAAAAACAATTATGAACTAATAAAACTCAAAATTATAACAAACCCAGTTCCCCTTATGGTCTCAAAACTAGTATTCATAATAGAAATTCTAAAAAAGAACACTAAAAAGAACAAAGGTACAGTGCGTGAACCCGATCAATTGGTCTTTGGATCAGGCATTGGGAACAAGCCGGCACTAGCACCTCTTGGAGGCGAGAATCCCAAAAACTTCTGCAAGTTGGTCCGGATGCTAATGGAGCAGAGGAAGTACAAAAACGCCATGGAACAATCAGTTGGATCATCCCCCTGCAACCCTCGATGGCTCATCTTCATCAATAACCCAAAGGGTTTAAAGGGCAATTTCGCAACCACCTTGCCTTCAAAGAGAGAGTTGAGCAAACCAAAGACGACGAAAAGCACGAGAGCTACCACAGCGCCGGACTTAAACTTGAAGAGTGAGAGGTCGCGGCTTGATTCCTTGAGGCTGGTTTCGACGCGGTCGATCTTCTTGGTTTTGGATTTCTTGGTGACCTTGGCGGTGTCGGTCTTCATGGTCTCGAGCTTCTTGGAGGCCTTGTCGATGGAGGATCGGAGGGATTTGTAGGAATTGGTGCGGTAGATGAGAACCCATGAGATTGCCTCACAAACTATGGCCGTGCATATTGAGATGCCCACCACTCTCAGACTATCTGAGTATTTGAACGCTGACAACATTTGGGGCATCGCCATGGAAACAAAACCAAGGAAAATTTTCGGAGAAACTGCGAGAAAGTTGGAGTTGGAGTTTGATCTGATTTTCGTCCCCAAATATGGGAGTGTTTGGTTCAAGGTAATCGCAAAACCAATCCTGGATTAATTATGGGCCTAAAACTAGGCCTATTTTTGAAAAAGTTTTGGATTGTCCAGCCCAGCCCAGCCCATTTTACCCGGAAATAGGGTGGTCAGAGCAAATTATAATGATTATTAATCGTTGTTCAAATAATAATCAAATCAATTTTGTTATTTTAGAGCATCTCTAATGATAATGTGGATTGTTTTAATTTTATTGTCACATCATAAATATAGAAAGATTTAAAAAAAAAAAACTTCTCCAATGACTCTGTCTATTAGCTCTGTTAAACTTATGTGGCAAAAAATAAAATAGATACTGTCAAATAGACTGTCTACTTTCAGAAAGTCTGTTAGACAGTGTGACTCAGCAATTAACTTTTTTATAATTCTTTTTTCAATTATTTTAAAATTTTAAATAGATATAATTTAAAAAAAAAATTACACATAATCTATTACTTTTATTGTAAACAGATTGCATTGGAAACTACTTTTAAATATTCACTGTCTATTAAATAGATATTTGACACATAAGCAATAAAAAATTTTATTTTATGTGCCATATAGATTCCAATCCACAGAGTCATTAAAGATGCTCTTAGATCAAAAAATTATTATTTTTCTTTTCTTGGTAAAGAGATCAAAAGATTACTATATTCCTAAACATGACTATCCATTTTTTCAAGGGATAATGCCACCATACGTCAAAGTATGACCAAATTAATGTATAGTTAATTACTTACAATATTAAATTCATCACGAATCTTTGATATATAACTAAAAGCTTAGTAATAAGAGGACCATTGTTACTTCATATATATTTATTAAATTAATCAATGTTTAGCATTAATTAGTTATAAATTAAAACTAAAGTCCTCATCACTAGAAAATAAAAAGCACTAATGTCATAGTCACTAACAATAATATTATTACTTTGAGTTTGAATACAGCATCCTATGCCCTATGATGAATTTGAAAGTAACATGTTTTGAAATAAAAGCATATATACTGTGGCCAATGACCATAATGACCCCCAAAACAAAAATGATTATATTGATATTGATAAATGATTACATTTAACAACACACTTCAATTTTTTTTTTGTTAGTAAAATTTAACAACACACTTCATAATTAAACAAAGGTCGACGAAGCACACATTTCTTCTAGTCATATATCAATAACCATCATGAGCAGTGTGATTAATTCCACAGATCCAGCTAGCAGGCTTAGTTGACAGTATCAGAATTCAGACACCACCTTTCTTGTCCATTAAAGCAGGCTTAATTGACCATTATTATATATTACACAATGACCCTCAACAGCACATATTTTCTTTCTTTTATTTAACATAAAAATTTTTCTTTCTTCAAACTTAAACTGATGAATGTGCAATTATGCATGGAAATAGCTTATCTGCACCAACTTCAAGAAACCCAATCCAAACTCACAAGCACTAGTCTCAATCCCACAGCTCAACTTGGACCCACTTGTTTGAACTGGTTGCAATCAACTTTTATGTACAAAGGCTATATGACATCAGGCTTAAGAATATTATTTTCTACTTAATTTATAGTCACCATCTCATAAAATTTTGAGTATTTTCAATCTGGGGCTAAGAAATGGCTTGGTTGTACCAATGGGATGAAGATCCACCTTTGCTGGCACACAGAAATGGAAGAAAAAAACAAGATGATGATGATGATGATGATGAAGATATAGGAATGTACGGATATTGTGAAGCAAGATCTAATTTCTTTAATCGGTTTCAAATGGTATGGAAGGTGAACTATGAACTGCATCACACCCTTATCCTCAAACATCATCATACTAGCATGGTACTCTCAAAAGGTATGGACATATATTAATAATATTTAATTATTTTCTATATATAGTTGACAAATTGCAAATTAGTTTTGGTGAATAACAAATTGCAATTAGCTATGGAAATGTTGATGATAATTTTGAGTAGTTTGCTCACAAGGATAGAGGGTTTGAGGGTTTGATGATAATTATTTTCTTTAATTGTTTCCTTTTTATCTTTTTCCTGTTTTCTTATTTATCCTGTAATTTATAGTCAGTAATTTATTATTTACTTTTTGTAATATTTGCAACCACCCAAATATGATTTTTTGCTGTTAATTTTTTAACCAGAACCTGACATCAATTTTCCATCTTTAATATTTTATGAGTATTGATTTGAAAATTAATTTTTGGTAGTTTGGTCCCTCCATTCAAATTTGGAAAACTTCCTCTCCGTATGAAGTTTTCATTTATTGAGAAGAGCACAAGGAACTTCTTTTTGTTTCAATAATTCCCTTTTCCTCTTTTCCCAATCAAATTCCAAATTTAATTTCTATATGCGTTATTTTATCATTTATTTGTATATAACTTGAACTAACCATTTAAAATAAAAGGGTCTAAATCAATCTTAATTATGGCTTAATAATAAATTAAAAAAGATTAAAAGGCCTAGGAGACCTGTAATGTCCATTTTCAAAAGTCAAAGCCTTTGTTAATAAATAAATAAATAAAAACAAAATATGGAAACAAGATGGTGATGCGTAGGTGCAAGAGTGCCGGTACAATTGCAGACAGCCCATAATAGAGAATTAGGCATGATAATGAAATATCAATTGAAAGTGCATTTCATTATAGAGCTACGAAAAAGTGTAATTTAATGGTAAGAGCCAACTGAACTATTATATTTGTGAATTTTAAAATTATAGTTCAAATTTTGATAATTCCATGTGGACTTAAATGTCCATTTCTTCTGCTACCGCATGAAAATGTGTGAATTTTTAATAATACAGGTCTCTAGTATATATTTTTACTGAATTAAAAAGAGGTGATTAATTCATTTATTATATAACTACTAGCTCCATAATCCTACGAATATGCTCTTTTTTTTTTTTTTTTACCAAAAAAAATTAGAGTCACAAACTCACAATCGACACAAAAAGACAAACCACTAGTTCACAAAAAAGAAGATAAATTAATAATATTAAAGTTAAATTAATAATACTAAAGTCATTGCCAATAAACTCAACGGAGGACGGTAGATCTTTTGCAACCACTCCCACGTTATATCACATGCACGTAGCTTTATATATATTATTATTATTTTTTTGGTAAATTATTATTATTATTATTATTTTGTGGAATATTAAAGTCCTTGCTAATAAACTCAAAATAATTAGCTGATCAATATTATTATTATTGTTGTTAAATTTATTAAATAAAAATTCCAAATTATTTTGCCAAACATGACCAACCTTTTTTTAAATTTTCTAGCAGCAGCAGTTTTCTTTTAATTGAAAAGAGCTTTCCTACTTGCATTAAGAAGTCTTTTTTTTTTCCTAGGAATGGATCACTATCATGAAACCTACTTTCGTTTCAATAATTTTGTATAATCAATCGTAATGATTTGACTTGTGAGTTTATATTTAATAAAAAAAAAATTATGGTACATGGACAACCTATTGTATTTAATTCATAGGTACTATATAATATACAAAACATGATCCAACTAGTTCAACTAAACTCTTTTCACCAGAAAGTTCAACTAAACTCCGAAAGTTCAACTAAAATACTCTGTTCTAAATTCTAATCACTCCTCCCTTATGCCATCCAAATTGCCCTCTTTCCTTTTAGTTTTTGATATTTTTCTTTATGGATTCACATAAAAAATAGATATCATATGTATTTACGATGGATAATGTAATATAAAATCCACATGTTTTATGTTGATATTGAACTAGATTATAAGCTGTTCGATTTATAGCTAAACACGTTAAAATTGTTAAATGTAGGTTTTGTTGATAACCCTTTTTCCCAAAAGAAAAAAGTAATAATAGAAACAAAAACTTTGGAAGACATTTAACCGAACATGATTGTATGGTGGTGTGAGAGGGATAGAGATGAATGAAGAGGTAACCGACCGAGAACAGAAAGCAAATTTCTGTGAGAGTGATTCATAGCAGAGTCTGAGGAGGCAGAGTAAAGTTAGAATAACAGTCAGTATAGTAGAGCTGCAATATCAAACATTTTGGTACCTCAAAACCCGAGAAACGGTCAAAGATATTGCTCTGAGCCACCAAAATAAAATAAAAGACCCAAATTCAGAGAGACAGGTGGAGAGGTCCAATCCAACTTATTACCTACCTGTCACTCCTTTGTGACCCTGAATAATAAATCAAAACATAATAAAAAACGCAAGAAAAAAAAAAGAGTGAATATTATTTTTATAAATGTATGTAATAATTAGTAATCAGTTAGACCAATGTGGAATCGGTTATAGTTTTTGGAGTTTTGTAAAACATTATTTTTCATGCACATATAAAAAGCGTGCGTTTCTTCACATATGTTTCAACCAAAAATATGTTTTCAACATTTCATTTTTCTTTTCTTTTGTGTTGAGTATGGGATTCTATTAATAGATTTCTTTCTTCTTCTTCTCCTCCTAATCTCTACTGGGGTTCAATAGGAATTCTATTTATAGATTCTAGATTTGTGATTTTCTTGCTAATAAATGTGCCTGTTTTTATTTGATTTCTGATTGAAAGCTAGTCGTATCAGGTTCATTGTCTTCCATTTTATGTAAATTGGGGGATACTTTGCTTTAGGATGTAAGAATTGGTAGGTGAAAGTCTAAAGAAAAATACTGTGTTTTGTCTACTTTATGTTGTTTTGGTCGGCGGGTTTTTTGTTAAAAAGAAAGCGAACATCTTCTTCCATTTGGGTCTGTTGGGATTGTCCCTTTTAGTATCATTGATTGGTAAAATCCTTAAAACAGTTTTGAGTTAATGGAAGGCGGTTTGGATCATGTGAAAACGCCATTGTTATCACCTGAAGGTGAAAAGCCCATCATCCACAATGGGCGAGTTCAAAAGAGTAACTCAGTTGCTTCTCTTAAATGTGATTTCTTCTCAAAATTGCCAGAAAAGGTTCTGTCTGGGCTTGATTCTGAAGCCCCTTTTCATCTTGACCTATCCAAAGCCACTGGCATGATAGAAGGTATTATCAAAAGGGTCTACGTTTCTGTCTCTCATTGTTTCTTGTATATCTTATTTTTGGAGCTATATATATGAATTCATTTTGTTCCTCTTTGTTATAGTTAAAACACCCTGAAAGTTATAGGATCCTCTTCTCCTATGAGTCTAATTTGTTTGATAATTATATAAAGAAGGGTCTTTGTTGCTATGCTTATGGATATGAATGCTATGGACTGGAGTTACTATGGCCTTCAGGATAACATGATTCTGACAAGGTTCTTTCATGGTGCTATGATATTTTCCTTTTGTTTGAGAAGATTTCATTATGTAAATTGCAAACTGGTGCATCAAATGTTGCTTAAATAAAGAGAAATTACTTCTTATTCATTTTTTAAAAAGTTTTTTTGCCATTCTTCTTCTTTTTTGAATTTAGGAGAGAAAGAATACTATGAAAAACAATTTGCCACCTTAAGATCCTTTGAGGAAGTTGATTCTCTACAATCACCTATTGACATTAATGAAGAGCAAGAACGTCAAGAACAAGCACAACATGAGAGAGCAATGAATATTTCTAATTGGGCAAATGTTTTTCTGCTTGCTTTCAAGGTTATTTACTTGTCATTAAATTTTCTTGAATTCCAGAAAATTATGTGTATATAAAAAAACTCTTTTGGTACTTATTTTGCAACTTTACAATAAGTATGCTGAGATAGGAAGGACTTTAAGACCTTTAATTATGCCGTTTTCATAGCTATCACCTTCAAGATGTACCATCTATCTACTCTCACATTACTGAGAACAGGGAAATTTTGGGGAAATAGTAGAGTTCTTGTTAACCAACAGTTATGAAATATGCATTGCAGATATATGCTACAGTACAAAGTGGATCTATAGCCATTGCTGCATCAACACTAGATTCTTTGCTTGATCTTATGGCTGGCGGTATACTTTGGTGCACGCACGTGTCCATGAAGAGCATAAACATCTATAAGTATCCTATCGGAAAATTAAGAGTGCAACCAGTTGGCATTGTAATATTTGCAGCCGTCATGGCTACACTAGGTTTGTTTTTATGCCTCATCTTCTACAGATATAGCAAGCTTTTATAGTCTTGCCAGTTTATTCTCTGTAATTGCTTGTCTCTTAGTATTCTAAGTTACTGCTGTCTTGGTGTTTCTTTAGTGGAATGAACAAATGAAAGATGCCTTCTCCATATATAAAAAATATAACTAGAAGCAAGCTCCAAAAGTTCCCAACATATTATTCCTTTTACAGGCTTCCAAGTGCTAATCCAGGCTGTAGAACAACTGATCAAAGACAAACCTTCAGAGAAGATGACTTCAGAACAATTAGTCTGGCTTTATGCAATCATGCTGACAGCTACTGGAGTTAAACTTGTCCTTTGGTTTTACTGCAGAAGCTCAGGCAACAAGATCGTCCGTGCTTATGCAAAGGTTGAATTCTGTATACCATTAAAACCAATGCTAAATTCCATATGGACTCTTTCACATTTAATATTTGTGACAATGCTCCTAATGCTAATTCTTCCATTGATGATGCTTACCAGGATCATTATTTTGATGTGGTAACTAATATAGTCGGCTTGGTTGCTGCCATTCTTGGTGACAAATTTTATTGGTGGATTGACCCGGTTGGTGCCATCGTCCTTGCATTCTATACGATATCAAATTGGTCTGGAACTGTTCTGGAAAATGCAGGTTGCTCTTTCTGTACCTCATGCACATCCACTGCCTTGGATAAATACAAACACAATACTGCTAATTTGCCTGAATGCTATGCATCTGCTGCTTGACTCAGAGCCAGTTGGCTGTATTATCAATTTTCCTATTCCACATACTTGATTGTTCATACAAACTAAGTCATCATTGTCTAAATTTCACTTTTAAACTTTGTTGGGACTTAATCTACCAGTTGCTTCTTGATGCAGTGTCCTTGATTGGTCAATCAGCTCCTCCTGAAGTCTTGCAGAAACTTACATACCTCGTCCTAAGGCATGATCCAGCAATCAGACGTGTTGACACAGTCCGTGCCTACACCTTTGGGGTTCTTTATTTCGTCGAGGTTAGTTAATTGTTAATGTTTCGAAATGAAGTTAACCAAAGTAAAATATCTTCATTTGCAAGAAATGCCTTTGGTTGATAGCGTTTTGACTTGGAAATTTGCCATTGCAAAAACCAGGTTGACATCGAACTCCCAGAAGATTTGCCACTGAAGGAGGCACATGCAATTGGAGAATCACTGCAGATAAAGATTGAAGAACTTCCTGAAGTAGAGCGGGCTTTTGTTCATCTTGACTATGAATGTGATCACAAACCAGAGCACTCTGTTCTCATAAGACTCCCAAACAATCAGCCTTGATTTTGGGTTTCCCTTTGGAATTTCCTTCGTACTTTGGTCATGGTAATCAACAGTATAAAGGGAAGGAAAACAAAATCAATCTCTCAGAGTCAGAAGTGCAAGGGAGTGATATAGATATATGAGAAGGAACAAAAAATAGTTTTAGTGGAAGTGAAAAAAGTTTGATGATAAAGAGAGTGTAGTTTGAGTTGTTGTATTGTATTACATATTTAAAGTAGCCTGACTTCTGCAGATGTTGTGATCTCAAGTTCAATGAAGGAATAAATGGTATACAGTTAAAATTTTATACTTGGATGATTTAAAATCCTTCCCTTTTGCACTCCCTTCTGCATAAGATTATTTTTTTATTATATGGCCAAAAAACCAAAGGAGAAAAGCATATGGCCAAACAAGAGCTACTTTCTAAGAATATGGATTTTGTTTTGTCGTCTTTTCATATGTAATTTTAGATTTCTCATCAATAAGTTGAATAAAAACGTGGTTAATGCAATTTGTCATTATAAGTGTATTATTTTGATTGATTATCTATAATCATAAAATTAGTTTGTTTGTTTTTTTTTGTCCTCGTATAAAAAAAAACAAAAGAAAAAGGAAATGTGGTAAATGGATGTTGCAATTTTTGGGGGGTATCAAATGATTCCAGTTTACAAATTACAATTAATTTCTAAAAGAAAAAATATATATTGACTTTTTTTTTGGAAAATAATAATAATAATAATAATCCAATTATGGCAGACAGAGTTTGAACGTCCGGCCCAATAGTATCATGAACTAAAGTGGGCCAGAGCTGAAAACTTAGGGCTTCTCAATTGATTCTATCTTCTGAAATTAACGATTCCCTCCCTCCCAATTCCTGCAGAAGCTCATTGAAGATGTGCTAAGGTTACTAATTCCTCTCTCTCACTCTCCAGATTGGTTTTATCTTTCACCATAACTCGTACATATTGGTGCTTTTGGCTGTTATACTAGCATTTCTGTTTCTTCTTTCTTCTTTCACTGTAAAGTTCCTTCCTTTTTTCCGGTATGTTTCAGCTTATAATTATTGAATTTTTCAAGCCCCTTTCATTTTCTTTTCTTCCTTTGCTCTGTAATTCAGTTTTTCATTTTATGGGGGTCGTTGTTGAATATTGTATTGACTAAAATCAGTGGTTTTGGCTGTTTGTCAACAGAGCGTTTGGTTTCCGAGAAAATATAATGGAACCATAAGAAAATCTGACATTGGGTTATCTAAATAGGCTGTTATTTACTAAGCATTCGGCGCTTTTGACTATCAAAACACTTCTTGCCGTATTTATCCTCTTCTCTTTTCTGGGTTTTTTTTTTCCACTTAATTCTTCCAAGCATTGACAAAGAGAGATTTTCTTTTCGTTCTTCTTCTTTTGCAGGGGGACCAAAAACCAAGCAATGTAAATAAATCACGAGGCTGTAACAATGTTCAAATCAGCTTACAAAGATTAGTGGCTTAAGTTTTGGAATTGCTCATTCTAATCTAAACTGGTTCTACCCCTTGAGGAATACTTGCATTTTATGCAATGAAATCTCTCTTTTGCCCTTCCTCTCTCCTCCTCATTCCGTCAACCATCCGCCAGTTTCCGCCTTATCTCCATCATAAACATCATCATCATCAGCTCCACTCTCCTTTTTCTTTGGCTTTTCCTCTCAATTCATTACATGCTCAGAGATCATTTGTCGGTGCTGCAATGCCTTCAAATGAAGGAGCAGTGTCAGTGATCAACTTCGAAGATTCTGTTGAAAAAGATTGGTCTTTCCTCGATTCACACGATTTCACTTCAAGTCAAGATTATAACCAAAAGCTCGACCGAATTATAGCCTCCGGAGGGATTGAAGAGTGTTCAAGGGTTATGGTTTCGTTTGGTTCCGAAGGATTTGTAGATAAGGTAGTTGAATCCTCACCCTGCAATCTTCTGCTTGTTGTCCATGATTCACTTCTGGTCTTAGCCTGCACCAAAGAAAAATATGACAAGGTGGCGTGTTGGCATGGAGAGCTTATATATGTGCCCCAAAAATGGGCACCTCTAGATTCTGTGTTTCTCTACTTCCTTCCTGCGTTGCCCTTTGAACTGGATCAGGTGTTTGAAGCACTTTCAAAACTTTGTTCACCAGGTAATTCTCTTCAAGAAAATCTTCAAGCTGGTCATTATAATTCTTTCATTCTTTGAAACTTTCAGTTTCCAAAGTTAATGAATCTTATGTTAATATTTAAGGTTCTTCATAACTTAAGCCTTAATATGATATCTGGGTTTCTTCATGACTGTCTTTTGTTGTAGACCAAACGGCTTTATGTTTTACCATAATTAATTAATTAGGCAGCGAAAAAGTATACTGTGACCCTATATTTTTCACAAGTTGTTTTTACAAAAATAAACTAAATTGTATAGGTGCAAGATTGGTTGTTAGCCATCCCCAAGGAAGAGAAGTGCTAGAGAAACAGCGACAGCAATATCGAGATGTTATAGTTTCTGAATTGCCTGAGAAGTTGACTTTAGAGAAAGTCGCAGCCCGACATTGTTTTGAACTGGTTGAATTTGTAGATGATCCTGGATTTTATCTTGCTGTTTTGAAACTGCGCAAGCCAACATATTGACTGTGGATTTGTTGCTCAACTCAGTTTTGGTCTCATGAATATTGAGAATATGCTGTTCAACAACTGTTTTAATTCAACCTATATAATGTTAATTTATATATATGTGTGTGTTTACACTATATTTTTGCATGTAGTAATCTTTTTGGTGCTTGTCTAGAGAACCTGTTGTTTTTCCCATTAAAACTTATTTTTGCTAACTACACTAGTAAATAAGATATTATACCTTTAATATATTAAAGTAAACCTAAATATACTACAAGGTAATTTTCCAAAAATTCCAACGGAATATGAAGATATGTTTCCAATTTACTTTTCTTATATTTTCCAGTCACTATCTCTGGCCACAATTTTGGCATCTTCAACAATGTCATGTTTTTCAAAACAGCCACAACCAAAAACATCCAATCTCTTCCGGCATTCCAGTCCGCTGGTCTTCCTCCGGCGGAGTATTCGCCATGCATCTCCTGAACTCTTCAGCCTTGGGTTATTTTAACCTTGTCTACATATTTGTATTTGCACCATTCGAGTGCCTCACCCTCGCATCTATTTGATTCTGGTCTCGCAGATTTCCTCCACCGTTCATCTCCCACAATCAATTGTCAGCTTATTATTTTATTAGTTTTTAATAGTGCGGCATATGTAACATAAACGATATTAGTCTGTCTGATGCATGTTTATGGAATAGAATACATTCGTTTGGTTTATACTATCCATGTTAATAATTTCATCATTCTTCACATCCTAGTGTACGTAACATGAACGATATTAATTCGCCCAGCATATGTTTATTGTAGAAAATACGGTTTTCAGGTTAATGCAACTTAGGCTTATGTTTTTATCTGTCTTCAATACTGTTGTATATGTAACTTGGACAAAGAACACAAATACTCTCAAGAAAAACTATCATGAAGCACACGAATAGAAGAACACAAACAGATAGAATGTGAAGAACACAAGTAGATAGAACCTGAATGGATATAAAACTGATTTTTAGAAAAACTCTCATGGTGAACACGAAAAAGCTACATATTTACATTTTCAAGATTGAAATAGATGATTTGTCAATCTTTCTCTTCTATCTTGGTATCTTCATCATTAAACACCATAGTTAGGGTTTATGGATTTTCCTCAATCTTTAAATATAATTTAGGATTTGTGTTTTTCCTAAATCATGAAAGGGATAAGTATCTAACATTTGATTTTTTTTTTTCTTAAATTCTTAAGGTTATTTCTGGGTATTTGTTGAAATATTAAAAAAAACCATTAAAATTATAAATTGTGCCTCTCAGTTTTGCAATGTAAATAGAATTGCCTGTATTTCTTTTATCAAATTCAAAATTCACAAGTGAAAAGACAAAAAAGTACCCTTCTAAATGAAATATTATCTTTTTCATTTGAACTTCATCAGAAGTCTTACGATATTACGCCTTTAGAGTGAGTTCACCAAAAAGTACGCCTTTAAAGTTCGCCAAGCCAACTCTCAATTGTAGTGCCTCATGAAGATTGAGAACGAGATTGAAGATTTTGCAGAAAAGCACAAGATGCATTTAAACAGGAAGCTAGCCATTGCTTCTGATTTTAATGGATAATTTATCTTTATTGAGTTCTGCAGATATTGACTAAAAACTTATTTGTTTGAGAGGATTAGAAATGACTAGGTAAATTAGGATTGAATAGGATATGATAGTACGGATAAGAATATTTTAACTCAATTATATTTTTTTGTTATCAATAATATTAATTCAATATTATTTGAAAAAATTTCAGAAATAACCTAATATATTTATTAGAAATAAATGGTTCATACTTTATTAAAAAAAAATCTATCAATGGACTATTATAATACAATCTAAATTGAAAATTTACAAAACAAATAAGTGATAAAATTAATCCAATCCTTAGTGCACAAATATAGCATAAAGGTTTTTCTAATCTGTGCAAAACCTTTTTATTCATGGTTTTAATGGCAGTGAATAGAATGCTTGAAAGTTTGAACCCAAGAAATGCATACAAAAATTGTTCAACTATTCATAGTCAAGCGACTCCTGTAACCAATTTAATGAAAATTATAGGAGGCTTGAAAATCCCAAAACAAAAGCATTTAAGATGAACTGGTATCGATTCCAACATGCAAAGAAAATCATTACTTATATTCTTCAATTAAAAAAAAAAAAGGAAAAAAAATTGACCTCATACAGAATTTTCGAACTTTATAGCACTCTCCCAACCTCTCTCGACATAAGGAAAAACAATGAGACAGATTGGACAACAATCAACTACAAATAACCTGAAATTCGATCTCTTTGTAAGAGGAAGATTATTGTGTACCAAATACCAAAGTACCTCAAACTTCCATCAACCAAATAAGAAGATAGGGACTGAATATCTGAACAGCCACCTCACATCTTCTCACTATTGTATTAGAAGAATGAAAACGTTATACCGTTGCTTGCTGCAAACAAGTTGTATTCTTCAACAGTCGTCTCTTTCTTATTGCAAGAAGATTGATCATTCTCAATATGATCTGTTAAACAGCTAAGAGAAAAATCTCCAACAACCTCTTCTTTTGAAGGCACGGGAATTGATTCACACCCTGTTGAAAGAGCTACAGGCCCACCAAAATGGAACAAGGAAAAGCTACCATTTCCATTCAATTTTCCAGAATCATCATTTTGCACTCCTTCCCCTCTCTGTGCTTGTGTAGAATGTTGTCTGATTGGATCCATGCTCTCTGAATTAGCTACATTACCGGGTTCTTGCACTGCACCTGGCTTAGAAGTCTCAGTTCTGTCATCCAAATTTATACCATTGGCTTTAGCAATTGGCTGATAAATTGGAATTGGGCCAGGCGCAAACAAGGGGGTCGCTAAATGCTGCAGAGGGCTATACTGCATGCAAAGGCGTGAGTTTCCATTCACACCATACCCAAGAGGACCAGCATACAAATAATGGTTGGGATGAGGGAAGGGCATCAATCCGTTGGTTGGAGCTGCTGGCCATGAAACTGGATTTTGATGATAGTAACCCAATGCTGAATGAGCTTGAAATACAGGGTAGGGTATGCTTTGGTTATGCAATGGAGAAAGTACGCTCTGCTGTTGTTGAGAACCAATACTAACAGAAGAAAATCCATTATCAAAACCATGAGAACTTTTCGTGGGTGGATTCCCAAGAATGTTACTTCCTGCTCCATTTAGTGAAAGACCAACAGATGTCCTGCTTCTCCCTGGCTCTCCAACATTTGCATTCTGATTTTTCTCCATCCTGACTTCATGGCACTCCAAGAAACCATTTTGATTGCATGCTGAAGTTTCTTTTCCTTCTGACTGCAGGCTGGAATATTCTGAATCTGAAGTGGATGAGGATTCTTGGTTCCCATGATTGGAAGAGGCTGTAATGCTGTCCCCCTCACTTAAGCATGATGAGCAGTTATCAGAACTAGAAGTGCTACCCACAATAGGATCAGAAGTCCCCTTTAATGCAGAGTTAATAGAATCCATTGTAGTACGGTCAGGATGTAGCCCAATTTCCTCAAAAGTATCTTCCTTGGAGGTGAAAGAGCCTTGTTCATCCATATGAAGTCCATTCTGGCAGCTTACATCACTCTCCATGATGGAGTTTCTAGATTCCTTCAAAGCATTATCCTTATCCATTTCTCCTGAGATTACTCTACTTTCACCTGAACAGATATCAGCAGATGACTTGATAAGGTTATTACTTTGTTCTGTTCCTTCAACCTTGAAAGCAGATGATTTCAATGTAACATCGGAGTCAGAATTACTTCGGGGATACTTCTTCTGTGACTCCATTGGCTCCCAAACTTTCTTGGGATGATTAACAGAAGGATTGTTTCCAGAGACAACTTTGCTTTTGGATCTTCCACAACTATCACGCATGTGATCTATTTGATTGTATTTGTTTCCACGATAGAATTGTTTGGACATATCCAATGCAGAATCTGACTTGCTAACACATTTCTCTCGACCTACTCTGACTGTAGAAATGCGTGGCTCAACCTTTGCTCCATATTCAATGTTTTGGTAACAGCTGCAAGAATGGAAGTCATATCTGTCACTCATCCTGTTGCTGGTACAGTGAAACTTCTCATTAAATTTAGGACCACCATGTCGATTAATAGACTTCGTGCCATTTACTCTTAATTGCCTGTTTGTTAAACTGATGGCCCTAGGAGTTTCAAAACTATCTCCATAACATCTTGGCTCAGGTCTATTAAGCACAGCACCGCTTTCTGGACCAACTGTATATCGACGTTTGTCAGACCACTTTAATGATGGATCGGTTAGCATTTCCTTCCGAAATTTAGATCTACGGCGGGAATATTTTGATTGTTCAACTGTAAAAGAACCAATCCCATCTTTCACATTAGTTATTTCCCCATCATGACAATCGTAGGAGGGGTTTTGTACTCTTGAAATAATATAACCATTTGGAAATTGTTCATCTTGCACATCAGGAGATCCAGGCCTTGATAGAACATTATCACCAGCTTCACAAACTGAATCCCGGCAGCTAACAGAATTATTTGGTTCCTCGTCGACCATTAGTGATAATTCTTCTTTTGAGACATCAGGAAAATCAGGAGTTTCATTTGCTTCAGAAGAACATTTATCCCTATCCTTTTCTTTCCCTTTTAACCTTTCCTTCCTTCGAAGTTTCTTCTCTCTTTCTTTCGTTCTTTTCCGCTCCTTGCGTTCTTCTTCTTCGCGCTTTTCCTTTTCTTCTTCTTCAAGAAGTTTCATCTGTAGGGAAAAATTACAAATTTGTCAGAAGCATATTTCCTAAAGTATGAAAAGGCCACCCAATTTTTTTTTCCCAGCATCTAATCTTGAAACTTCACTATTTCAGGACCTGCATTTCTAATGTAATAATTTCTTTGCATGCAACATGAACCCGTTCTTCCAACAGCTTTAGTGCAAGACAAACAAAGATGCTATGTGCATTTTGGCGTGCTGTTCCTTCTCTAAATGCTTTCTCAACCTGAAAAAGTAGCAAAAATATCAACATATATAAATTAACTAGGTATATCCATGCATGCAAAAACATTATTGTGCAATGACATAGAACAAGCACATGGTGAATAGTTTGACAATATGGTATCAATGCGTTTCGAATCTACTAAATATTTCTTTCTTCACGTAAAATGAAATATAGTGACATATTTATCCATCAATTAGCAAGGTAAGTTTGTCACTTTGCATTCTCCTTCACTTTTCCTTTTTGTTCCTGATCTAGAAAAGGATTTAACACGTTCAACTATGCCTTAGTTTTACTGAGTCAACTAAAGCTACAAAATTTTATAAACTGAGTGAAATAATACTTTTTCTTCAATAATCAGTATATAAGGTATAAATACTAATCGTTATTTAATACTATTCTGATTGCAAATCCTTGAGTCTACCTCACCATTATTAATTCCCTTCGCCATATCAGCAATATAAAAGTTGATACTCCTTTCGTCGACACACCTGACCGCACTGTCTCCATTTAGACTCAATAGTGTGCTTCACTTAAAGTTCTAAATTGCCTCATGGGGTTCAAAAAACCTTAACAAATGATCACCTAGGAAGAAACAATTGAATAGGGAAAATACTAAACGTAGGACTGTAATGCAAAGATAATCAGCAGACTTGACATGCCTGTTCCTTGAAAATAACAGTAGCAGCATCTAGAAGAAATTCTCGAGCAAGTTCAGGACTCTTCGCATGTTTTTGGGGACGGGAGCATTCTCCATCGAGCTCATTTCCATCCTTGTCCATGGAATCATCATCCTGAAAAAGGAATTTATTAATTTTAGACACACCAAAGTATTAACTTTCCATACAATTGTTAGAATTCTGATTAGCTACTAAGAATCTCAAGTGCCCAATGAGAATGTAGTTATTAAGGCTTATGGAACTTGAGCTACCTCTTCTTCCTCTGCTTCTTCAGCATGCTCAAAAAACCTTCTAATACTTTCTCCTCTAGTGATTGTTACAAATCCATCTCCTACTACAAGCCTGCAATGCACACATTGTCCACCCTTTAATGCATGAGCTTTTACTGAAAGCTCAGTGCAACGCCCATCTAGTTTCCAAGCCCTCAAGGTGATAAAGCATGCACTAAAACCACCAAGATCTAGGCCATTGACCTTGACACTTCCGTTCATGCCAACATTGTCAAATTCAAGAATATCACACTTTCCCTCGCCCGTTCCAACTGCCCACTCAAAGTGATGGTACGTCCCAACAGTGTCACCAAAAGTTTGGCGCCAATCAGCTTGGACTGTGTCATCAGATACCTGCAACAATAGCAGACAAAAAAATTTACATGCGAAGTCCAATCTTATATACTGTATTGCCAAAGAAAGAAAAGCAGCAAAGTAACTCCCAGTCATCAAAATTATTGTCTCAACAGTTTAGTTATTTGAATAAAAATTTAGAAAAACTAAAATAGGAATCTGATAAGTTGAGTAATAATAATAATAATTAATAATAATAGATAAATAATAGGCTAAAGATACTTGCAAAACCACACACCTCATATTGAAAGGCTGTATCTGCAACACAAAACCAACTAGTGCAATGAGGTTCTTTCCTCATCCGCTTCAGTTCCTTCAGCTCCTTGAACTCGCGAATAACATTTCTTCTGCAATCTCTGCAAAACCTCTTGCTGTCAAACCTGTAACATGAACCCAAATTCTTAAGAAAAGCAGAATAATCGAATAGAAAATTTTTAAAAACACGTTCCATAACTGAGTATTAGGAGTAAAGGATGAGAACACAAGAGATGTTACTAGCTATGCAAGCAACTACTGCTCAACAAGACTCCATAAGTTGCAATTTAAATAAGGACCAAACAAGCAAATAAATTCATGCAGATGCAAAACTAAGGATAGGTTTTATTTACTTGCAATTATCAATTAGTAGAGAACTCCAGAATGTGAAGCAACAAGGTAACTTATCTATTTACATATCCTACTATGTGGATTCTATTAAACTCGCAAACAAACAAACAAAGTTTGAATTTGAGAAAACAAAATAAACCTATGGTACAATAACTAATAATATGGAAAATGCTTTCTAGTTTTTAGTGTCACTCAATCAGTTAACAGAACATGATTTCAATTTTTACTCCCATTCCTTGCATATCCCGCCCTCTCTTAAAACTCTCAAATGACAAACATTCTCAATAATATTGTTCTCTTTACATATTTCTTAGCAATTGAATCACCATAATTTTTAGGTATTAATATAAACTACAGGTGCTAATTATTTAATTTCCTTGCTATTATATAACACCTAAACAATTGATAGAGTCGAGATATATGGTCCAACAGGATTAACTCCTAAAAAGCATCTAAACATTTAGAATGCAAATTTCCCTAAAACAAAAGAGTGATGTTCCACACTCCGGGCCCCTTCCATCATTTCCTTCTCAAAAGCCTGACCAGTGGCTATCATCCAGGGGAACCTGCCTGGTTGAGTATTGCATACTTTTTTCATCCACTCCTTCTGCAATCTCAAATGTCTAACAATGCAATAAACTTAACTTCTCCATGATTTGAAAATACAATCAACTAAACAAAGCAAAAATCCCAAGCTAGAGGGTCTTGTATCAGACAATCACCCTCTCCTTCTACAATCTCAAATGTCTAACAATGCAATAAACTTCTCCGTGATTTGAAATACAATCAACTAAACAAAGCCAAAATCCCAACTACTCGAGCTAGTGGTTTTAGCATCAGACAATCACCCTCCCCTGCCCCCCCTCCCCAACCTTTTTGGCAGCTCTAATGATAGTCACTGGACTCCATAAATATAAGAAGGTCCCTTGCAGATGGTCCGCAGATAAGTCCAGATTTCCAGCCTTTAATGAATAGCAAAATACTAAATTTCAGTCCACACCAACATAAAAGAAAGCAAATTAATGAATAGCAGGTTCATTGCGATGACTCTGACGATACCCTTTAGGTTTAGGAAGCCTTATACGTCTCATCAATCTCCATCATTTTACATGGAATGCAACAAAATGGTCTGTCACTACATCTCATCAATCTCCAACCTTCCAGTCCAATCTAAATCATGCAGTTAACACTTCAAATACGTCCTCATATAGAACATATTGCTACGCCTTTTTAGTGACAGGCATACTTGTATTTTAGGTTTGTCAAATGCAAATCACTAATTTAAGTTCATCAATTGTTAACTCAAATACTTCTGCAATTCAAAGAAGATATTATAGTTTCAGGCCTAACAACCTTCAAAGGCAAGCAAGCTAAACTGGGCATCTTTTATCCGCAGATTAAGGTATTGCTCTCTTCTAAATTCAGTTATACCAGGGTGAAAATCCTCGACGTCAGCATAATCTTACAATCGCAATAAAAAACTGATCAACTACTTGTCAATTATCATGGTTTCTTCCATGTATTTTAATCGAATACTGTATGAGAAAGGTCAAATGATTAGATAAACACCTGTACATGAGCCTCTCAATAAAATCTTCTTCCTTCATTCTCAAAAGAGACTGTCGGGTTTCTTCTCCTAATGCTGACCAGAAATCAACCAACGTGTCACATGAAAGTCTGGCAGTGTGCAGTGCACATGTTTCCCTTGTTCCATGACCTCTGCCATAACTTGCCATTCCTTGGCTTATCCAACCCCGACCTCCCCCACCACAAGCATCAGGATAGAGCAATTCACGTTCCCGTTCTCTCGCACGTGCACTGTCAAATACCTGATTTAAGCAAAAACATCAGCAGCTACTACATGAAGAAGAATAATGTAAAATATCCATACCAATAAAAAGATCTCATATCAAAAGAATCGTCAGTATTTACATTTTGGAGTCTTTTGAGAGACTTTGAGTACAAATAGCAATCCATTAGTGTCAGTGACCCATCACGTGTTGTGGTCAGACCACCCCAAGGATGGACAGATGGATCTTGAATTTCATCTTGACACCCATTGGTACTGCCCAATTCACCATCATTTTGATTCCTTGCAGCCCCTGATCTATTGCAGGATAGGTTCCCACCTGCTCCCTCTTGCTGTAAAGACTTCCCATACATGACAATCTGCAAAAAACCCTCAAGCAGTAATCCATTGCATCGTGAGCAGTACATATTCTTACGAGCTTGTTCAAATAGGGTTTGTTTGTCAATCCTCAGAAGCTCCTGTCGAGCATGCGGTGACAGCTCACTCCAAAACTATATCATAATTAAATGGCAATGTATTAGCAATTTACTTGCCCCACTTCATGAGTTACAAACTAGAACCAAAGGCTATAGAAAATAGCAATATGTAGATCTTAACAATCAAAAAAATAAAAATATAATTTTAAAAAGAAGGTCGCTAATTCAACACTAACACCAATCACTGAATTCAGAAGAACCAGGAATCTCTTCGTAATAATCGTTAGGAAAACCAAATCCATATTCATTAGTACTGTTCTATTTACACTTAAACCCTTATTATCAATGACTAACCTCTAGTACTAGCATCCAATAAATGATAAAAATCGAATTAACTACTCCATTAACATGCACTCAACTTGGTTTAACTATGTACTTTTTCAACTAAGGTACTCGATAATGACAAACCTAATCACAACAGTCTTAACGTATCTCTCTTCCTATGAATAATAATTAACAAAAAGACAATAGTTAGCATAGCATTACCTCATCCATGAGAAGTAATTCATTAAACACTATAACATCTTTGCAGAAATGGTGGACATTGTCTAATTACTAAGTCAGCTGTTATCTTAACAACTTCACACAGAAATAAGATACTAAACTCACTATATCAATATTTACATGTTAAGTGGATCTGAAACACCCATATTCAAATCTTAACTTGACCTCTGACCAATAACCACACATCCAGAAACTCAAACAAAAATACATCCATGAAATAATTTGAACTGCAAGATCCAAACCAGGATCAAACTACCTAATAAAATTTACATAAGTTAATTATAGCAATCCCAATTGAGCTTAAAAACATAAAGAAACAAACATATAGACAAGAGACAAGAAAATGAATCCAGTACCTTCTGAAGCTGATTATAGCTAACATCATCTCGGTGCTTCGACCAAAACCCATTAGACGAAGACAGCGAGTACATCGGCGATGACCCATTACTGAATTGGTCATTTCTCTGCGCTAAGCCGGGCATTTTGTTTTCAAGCTTTCATAGAATTCATTCACCAACCGTGCCCATTCCTCAGCCACGCATTCACGGCCTGATACGGATCGAATCGGATCGACGAAGAACCATGAATTTGAATCGGATACAGAAAAATCGAAATTAAAATGGATAAAACAAATTAATTATGTAAATTTAGGATCGAAAAGTAAGAGTTCCGTTGGATCCAAAAGGATTGGATTGGTTTGGAGGTGAATCTGATTCGAATATGAAGATTGATTGAGTTAGATTAGAGGGTCAGAAATTGAGGGAGAGATTTGAAACGAAGAAAGAGAGACGGTAGGGAGGCTATAAGGGGTTTTTGGTTGAAGACGATGAGATTTGGTGCTGCGTATATACTTGGAGAGAGAGAGAGAGAGAGAGAAAGGCCCTGGTAATGGTAGCAATGGGGGGTTAAAAGGAAGAGAGAGAGAGAGAGAGTACTGTTACATTACAATTTAACGGGGATTAAAAATAAATTTTATAATGACCAAAATTTCCCTAAACGGAAAAGTTTAAGATATCTCGCTAATCTCCTCTATATTATTATATATATTTATATTATGTTGTAATATATTTATGTGCAATTAATAAATAAATAATAATAATAAAATGAAATAAGTTGAAGACCTTCCTCCGGCCAAAATATTGCAATAAAAACAACAATTTGGGGCTAATGGATTTAAAGCTAGTATTTTTGTTAAATTTCTAATAAATATGAAAAGTTTGGTTTTTTTTTTTTAATATGAATTGCATTAAACACAAAAGAGAACTAGAAGGCATACAAGCAAACCTAAGCTAACGAACTAAACCCAACTTCCTGGATAGGTAAACCAGGAGCAAAGTTGAAACTATCAAAACAAGCCACCGAGCAAAAGGCTCAAGGATAACCAACGCAGGGTGGGATAGATGGTTGGGCATCATTCCCTTTAAGTAAGGTTTCGGATTCGATTTTTGTGGATGGAATAAATTTGTACTAGAAAAGTTTTATCTTTTACTGGGCTCACCCGGCTCGAACCGGATTAAGGAAGGAAGTGTAGTACTTCGATATCGACGTGTTAATTGACCAGCTCAAGAATAAAATCCGAAGAAGAAGAAAAAAAAAACTCATTAAAATTAATCGAAGCTTTTGCAATAGCATATGTTACAATTAGTATTTCTTAGGTGTAAATCCAATTTCCAGTCTGATCTATTAAATTTGTTTTCGAATGTTGATGAGATTGTAATAGGAACTCCAACCCCCAATACCATTTGAGTTTATGAGATTAGCAACATTTTTGGCATCCATCGACCATTTGATTTAATCTTAATTTTCTTTCACCGCAAATTAAAAAGTCCATTCGAGAGTCTTAATCTCTGCCTTTAAAACCAAAAAACATATAAAGAATTTAAATTGAAAATGCAAAATGGTTTTTACAGCGTTTTTAGAAAGTTAAGAGTTTTAAGAAAAACACTTGTTTATTATCTGAAATGTTATTTTTCTTTGAAAAAAATGATAATAAAAAAAATAAGAGTAAACTCTAAAAGTTAGAAAATGAAATAATAATGCATATTTATTGTTGATAACTCAAAAAAAAAGAATGTAATTTACAATTTTCTCAATTTAATGCAACTCAATTTGATATTATATTTTGTTGTAAGAATAATTATCTTCTAAACAACGTTATTGAATTTATATTTAACAAAACAATGTTGAGCTTGAGCACCCAATTTTTAACTTAATTTTCTTCAATATTATCTTACAATCCGCTATTCCCACAAACTAAAAATTACATAATCTTATACGATGGTGTTTTTTTCTTTTTTTTAAATTAATACAGATGTTGTTTAGATGTTAAAATTTGAAATAAAAAGTTTGATTTCCTGTTAGTGCTCAGAGCATCCATAAAAAAAAAAAAAAAAACTTCATCATTTTTTAAGCAAGGCGAACGTTTTTTGTTTTTTGGTCTAGACCCAATGTATAGAAAGAAAAAAAAATAAAAATAAAAATAGAGAAAACTTTTTTGACCATTTTAGCTATAATTAACTAATTAAAAATATCGACCTTGGAAGACAAGCACTTTATTCGGAATCTACTGAAAAATGGGTGGCATTTTATTTCATTATTGATTTTTTTTATAACTTATTAATCACAGTGTTGCTTTTTTTCTTTTTTAAATTAATCACACATTGTTACTTCTTAACCCCATTTTCACCCAAAAAAAAAAAAAAACTTGTTTTCCTCTTTTGAATGGATATACTATTTTCTTTTGGGGTTTCATTTAAGAAGGCTCATGGCCAAACAAATATTTGGTTACCAAAAACGGCCAAACAGATATTTAATCGAAAATATGTACCCCCCAAAAGAAAAAAATTAACTCGAAAGAAAAATAAACAATAACGAATGAGGAAATTTTGGTAAAATTAGAATAAAAGCAATGGGAGTAAAGTGCTAATATAATGACGGAAATAACCTTAAATCGATGAGATAGCTGTAGCAGTGTCCCACCGGAACAGTAGGGGGGTAAAAGAAAATTCCATTCCACATTTGGAGGTGGCTAGAAGGAAAAAAACTAATAAACCGCAGCCCACGGTCCAAATTTGCGCGCGTGGTTTTTGCCGTTTTAAAGCCTTTTCAGCTGCGGTAGGGTTTACGATTAGCCAAACCTAAACACTAAGAAAATTTTAATCTAACACCGCTTTTTTTCCTGATGATTCTGGAACCTCAACGACATTACGCCACGTATCTTTAAACGAACTCCAAAAATCGATTTCTCTTTTATCAATTCGGATTTCTGTCCAAAAACAAAAATAGTATTTCTTAATTACCCACGTGGCTTTCAGTTTACCGTGCACGCTGCCCTTCAAGTCGCCCAATATTTTCCTCTTTCTCTCTCTTTTGTTTTTATTTCTTTGGATCTGCGTTTGAAGTGTCTTGATTTGATACAGTATTCTGGAAATATTTGCATCATGCATATAAAAATTGGGTTTTTCTTTTTCTTTTCTTTCTAGAATTGTTATTATTATAATTTAATAATAACAGCTTTCTTATATGAATATAAAATATTTTTGGTTTTTTTTTTGGTAATCGAATATAAAATATTTTTGTTATAGCTTAATGAGAATATATATTTTGTAGAGAAAACAATAAACAAATGAAAATGTTAAATTACATGCAATTGTGTTGTCATTTGTTAAATAATGAGACAAAATTGAATCTTTTGGGTTAGAATGAGGACAGGGTGTTGTCACTCTGTTGAAAAGATGAGGTCCCTTTAGTTAATTAGACAAATATGGGTAATGCCATAAATAGTCATACTTTCTGTTTTCAAATTACTTAACTGCCATTTTGCTTTGTTTGTTTGTTGGGAAATCTGTCCATGATTTGGTTTCAATAGATCATTGGTTATCTTTCATTAGTACCAATGACCAAAGCTTCTTCTTTTGTATTTTATTTTTTTCCTTTTATTATAATTTTCTTACTGAAATTTTTTATGCAGAAAGGTTAAAGAAAATTAATAGTTTTAAATAAAATAAGAACAATTTAGACAGGGGTGTTTATGTTTCAAAAAGGGTTTATTTTGCCAATAATAAATATGACTCAATTACTAATCAATTTGGTAATTTTTAATCTAATCCATATTAATTTCAGCATCAAATCGAATATAATCCAATCTAATAATGATTGATTTGGATTTTAGATAGATTTGTAAAATTTAAATTTTAAAATTTTAGGTATTAAGTATTGTAAATTTGAAATTTAACTTTTTTTATTTATGTAAAATATCCAAAAAAATTTATTAACATCTCTTAACATTTTGAAAAATACAAATATTTATTTTTAGAATAAGATAAATAAATAAATAAAATATTAGTTAAATATAATTTTTAACAAAATAATGCAAATCAATATAAATATTAAATAAAATAAAAACAACAATAATTTACTAAATATGTTTGAAATATATATTTTTAATTATGTGTATTTTAATAACTTTGGATGAATCAATTTCATTAGTTTTTATCTCTTGAAATCGTTACAAAATAAATTGATTATAAGTTTTAAATTTTTAAAACTGAACAAATTCAAATACTATAAAATAATCCATCGCAACAAATTATTTTAAATTAAATTAGTTAGTTTGGTAAGTTCATCAATTTTTTTGCACATTTTAAATTTCAAATTAAGATTAGTCCCCATTCTACAATACATCAAATGGGACCAGATGACAACAATGCTGATTGTATAATATCTGTGGAGACAGTGACACTAAGGAAATGTCTATGTCAATATGCAAAATTAAAAAACAATGTGTGAAAATAATCAAGCAAATTGAAAAATATTTATGATATTTAATCATTATTAATTTTTTTCAAGTAGGGAGCCTCGTTTTTTAAGAAATAGGGAGGCTTTAAAAATAGTACGATGTAATCCTGCCTACCAAAAAGCTCTAAGTTCTTATGATCCCAATGTTATAAAATAAAGCAAAAAATTATATCAATATACAAATTAATTTACATTGATCAGTCCAAAAGGAAAGGAGAACGTGTGCACTAAAATATGTAACCCGCCAAATTTCATTAAACCTTTCATTTAAAAATAGAATAAATATCACCCAGTAAATTTTAAAGGACAAATTACTAAAATCTGAATAAACATAAAACAAATATGTAGAATCAATTTATCACGTTATCCATCTACAACTGTTTTCATGTACTTTATATATATATATATATGAAAAAAAAAAAAGGTTCAATTAGTTTGCAAATAGTGCATTTACAAACAAAAGCTAGCATATATATATATTTATATTTATCATTTTTGGTAACCAATAAAGACTAACATTTTTTTTTCACGGATTTGAGAATGAAAACTTTAGGCGTTTGAAGCAAATTTTTATTGTTTATAATGCATGGCTCTTGAAGATGATTAGATTGAGCATACCCCTATATTTATGCATTCGAATCGCTTTACTTTATAAAATTAGAATATTAATTATAGGGGATTAGTAAATTCAAAATCAACATCTCGTGGGATTTTGACAAAAAAAAATTGGGCCATGGAAGCTGCCTCGAAGGTAAGGTAGCATTATAGACCATCGATGAGTATCCAGCCAATACTTTATGATCGGTCAATTCTTAATTTAATAACAAAGATTGGCAAGTTATTTGTCACAGCTCACTGGGTCGGTTAATTTCCTTCGAAACAAAAAGTTCTGGTTTTTGGTACAAATAATGCGAGTTCAAATTCTCACCCATTACCAATGAAAATAGATTTTATTGTTCAGAATTCAGAATGGAAAGAGATGGAGAATAGCTTTGTTTTTGGTTCATTTTTTTAAAACCACATAGTTTTTAGTAACAATAATTAGTTTAGCTATAAAAATAGTTGTGGTTAAAAATACCTTTTTATTTTATTTTTATTTTTATTAAGTTAAAAGTACTTTTAACCGGGGTTATTAACCACATTGTAACAATGTCATTTTGTTACTAGTGAAAGAACCCAACTCCGAGAAGCTTGCAAAATACATAAGAAAAATAAATAATAAACATGCCGTTTTGATAATGTAGTTGGTTTTTATTTTTATTTTTTTTTTTTTCTAATTGTATTTAATTTGTTTATGTCAAAAGTATTATTCAGTGGTAGTCAGAGTGTATTTTATTAGAAAAGGGCAATGGCTAATAAATTATAACTATCATTAGCTAATAAATATATAATTAAATAAATAAATAAAATAAAATAAAAACTAATTACCAAAGAATAGCGGAGCTTGGAAAATTTGTGAATTTGGTCGAATTGGAATTTAACTAAAAGTTTGTCTAGGAATTTATGAGATCTAAAGCATGTTTCCCCCACAAAATTCTCATGACAACTTTTGTTGCTAGGGGCAAATAAAATTTCATATCATCTACCAAGTGTAAAAAAATATGAATTATTCAGGTTTACTAAACCATATAAATCACAACGCTCTAGAATTTTACTTGTAAGAATGTTTGAGTCAGTGTAGAGTAATAAAAAATAGATTACAGAAAAAAAAAAAAAAAACAAAAAAACAAAAAAAGTTACAAAATACACAAGACAACTTTGCTGATTTTCTGAGAGAATATATATATATATTAGGCGTTTGATTCTGGGCCTGCAGGTTTTGAGTTAAGAAGCGGCTGTAGAGCCTTGACAACGATTGTCATATTTGGCCGAAAATCTGCCTCATATTGAACACAAAGTGCTGCAACTGCTGCCAACTGAAAATATTTATACAAAAGCTTCTCTTATAATGCTTTCTGATTGCAAAAAGAATAATCATAAACTACTAATGCAACATCATATTAAGAAACTTCAATCTGCACGCTTAATCTCTCTCAAACAGAAAATCAAAAACATAAATGTTATCAAGTGAGAGTTAGTTAGTTATGGAATTTTGACGATTTCGGCGAGACAGCTGAAAGTTTCAAGTATTACACATATGTTGTAACTTCAAAAATCAAACAATTACCAAATTGTGATGAGATATAAAAGAAATGAGGGAAAACCTTAGCAATAGCTTTTGGTGGGTATTCGTTATTTAGCTTAGGATCCACACATTGTTTCACTTTATCCTCGCTCAATCTTGGAGTTGCCTGAGTATTTATTTAATTGCTCATTAGAGCTTTAAAACAAACAAACAAACAAAAAAGAAAAAGTGAGACCAAATTAGAAAACAAATAGCCTACCCAAGTAACAAGACTCTGCTGGCCCTTAGGCATTGTGTGGTCTACTGGTTTTCTTCCAGTCAATAGTTCCAGTAGAACAACTCCAAAGCTGTAAACATCGCTCTTCTGAGTTATCTGCCCCGTCATGGCGTACCTGAACCCAAAAAAAAATGATCAATCTTTATGATGCAGAAATTACCAAATGCTACCATGGAGAAAAGAGAACGATAAACAACGACTGAGGCGGCTCTTACTCTGGAGCATGGTATCCAAATGTTCCCAATACTCTTGTGGAATGCAACCGTGCTGCGGTGTCGGATGACTGATTGGTTAGATTGAAATCGGCAATTTTGGAAGTGTAGTCCTCAAACAGCAGGACATTGCTGGACCTGACATCTCGATGAACAACCGAAGGCTGAACCTTTTCGTGCAGAAATTCAAGCCCCTTGGCTGCTCCAAATGCAATTTTAACTCTCTGGTTCCAATTAAGAACTGGACCAGGTTCAGCCCCTTGTACTCCTTTCCTTCCTTTATAAGATTGAACAGGAAACAAAAATTAAAATAAAAAAGTGATTCAAATTCCCATATCAACAAGATTAATATACAACTATAACAGGCTATACCATGTAATATGTCATGTAAAGAACCCAACGATGCATACTGATATACCAAAATCCGGTTATTTGACTCCAAGCAATACCCAATCAACTCCACAAAATGATCATGCTTAAGTCTTGACACTGTCGATAACTGCATAAGTTATCACCAAAGATTGCATCAGAAATTAAGTACAGAGAAACGGAGGCTTTTAGCAAATTAACAAACAGGTTGTGTACGATTATTACCTGTGCTGCAAAATCGTTGTCTTGGTCTTGAGAAGGCGCATCCAACTTCTTTATCGCAGCAGCTTCGCCATTTCTCAACTTGGCATAGAAAACCCGGCCATATGAACCTTCACCGATCAAAGCCTTTGTGCCAAAGTTGCTCGTCAATCTATTTAATTCTTCCAGTGAAATTGCTGGAGTTTCAATGGGTAACACTTTCTGTGGAGTTCCAGTTTTTACCATATTGGAACTCCTGGTCTCTCCTCTCTCGCTGCCTGAAAAAACCCATCAAACAGTTTTGTTTTCTATATTGGATTCATAAATTTGTGGCCAAAATTTAAACAAAAAGAAAAAGAAAAAAGGTGGTATATATGAATATGAATGAATATATTACCGGCTCCATATGTATTCCCTCTAGGAGGAGGGTATTGATTTGCAGGCGGTCCATTACTTTCCTCTTCTGCACCACCGCAGCAGAACATAGTTCAAAATCGTAGGCGCAGCAAATCTCAATAAGCCATGTAACGAAAATGGACTTTCTATGGATTTCTGATACCAACAAAAACTCTGCTGCTGCAGTTTTCTTCTATCATGCACCAAATTATAACCTTGTGGATCTGAATCCCATATAAACATAAACCAAATTAAAAGAAATTTAATTAATACCCAACAAAATGGAAACTAAAAATCTTAGAAATCAAAATTTGGGTTTTGTCTAATTCTAATATTCTATGATCAAATTCAATTGCAATAATAAGGAATGCTAACCTGTTGTTACAAAAATAATGGGAAATTTTATTTTGCAGAAATCAAGGAGACAATATGAGAACATAAATCAAGGAGACAAAGACATTATGAAAAAATGTAATGTAAGAGAAATGTAGAAAGACGGACCTGGGATTGGACCAACCTGGCAAGAAAATAGCAGAGAGAGAGAGGATTGAATGGCTGGGAAAGATAACGATGGAAAATAATAAAAGATAAATAAAAAAACAGAGGAAGGGAATGATATGATGGTTATTTGTTGGGTGTATTTCGCGGGAAAAACGGGTGAGGGAGTGTTTATTTAACCGCTAAATCAAACGAACCCACTTTCCTCTTCCTCTACGTGCCAACCACGTGCCACGTCCTTCAAGCTTTTACTTTTTGCTATCCAATCCCATTATGCCACCCCATTTTTTAATATCGTCTCTCAACCAATCATATCCTTGCAAAATCTATTTGTCTTCTAATTTCTGCATGGGCATCAATATTATTTTTGCTTTATATACACACACACCCCTTATATAGCATTGGTTTTTTTTCTCTATTTTTATGAAATATTATATATATATATATATATTTTTTATATTGAAAATGAAGGGATTTAAACTCGAATTTTCTTGGAGGAAATAGTAGTTTATTATTATTGAGTTGTTCCACACGGACCAAAATTCTTTATATTTAAATTGGATATATAAAACGTGCTTAAATTTTATAATTTTATTTTTCTTCATATTTCTTAACATCGAAAAAAAAACAAAGAAGGTAGAGAGCTTGTAATACAAGGAAGAAAGCTAATAACCCAATATCAGTTCGTGGGCTTCAAACTGCTAAAAGCCCAAAATCAGTAAATGCAGGACCAGGAGAGGAAAACCATCCAATATCGATCCGTGTCCCAAATCCCGATTGTATATTATCTTTGATTAATTTCCGACTTATTCCAATTTTCAATTTTCTTTTCCAAGAATAAAAATTATAGACAAGGGCACAAAAATCATCATCGCATCCAACTTCCTCCACCAATTATTGATGATGCCCATGATTCCCAAACATTTGATTAGGTGGCTTGTATAAATTTAGTATTGGGTTGGAACTTGCAAATATGTTTTAGTATTTGGACACACTTTTTCCAATTTCCAATCCATAAAGAATCACATATAGACAGTCACAGAAAACAGAGAAGAAAGAAAAGAAAATGTAGTCAGCTGATTTCTCATAAACACAATTGATCCATTTGAATTATCACTCCCAACACTTCAGACAGAGTTCTCACTGGGGAATGCAGTCAGCGGATAGAGATATTAGTTATAAAAATACCCTCAGAACCCAAAGGCCACAACACAAAATAAACAAAAAAAGAAAAACCCAACCAGCCAATCTCTCAATAGTTTTTTGTTAACTGTACATGCTCCTAAACATCTACCATCTTTCCGATTATCTCTCTCTCTCACTCTTCTTTCCATATCCGGCCTGTAACCCTTAACTTGAGTTCTTGCCTATCCCCACCGGAAAAATACAGAGCCAGATTCCTCTGAATAATGAGTCCATCCTGGCTGTCGCGGACTTTCCTATGACTATCGCGGATGCTCCTCGGAATTCCTTGCCACATTAACTTCCGACCATTAGCACCCACTTCCAAACTATAGCTGAATTTCTTGGCGTCGTTATCATCGCCCATGAATCGTAAAAAGGCCATGTAGACCGGAGCCATACCAAGCTGAAAAGCCTCGAAATGCAAACAGAACTGCCTTCCAAAACAGTTGAAGACCTGCATAGGCAAATGCATTTTTCTGGTCAGACTTATCATATAAGAACAGAAAAAACAGCATTGAATAAATTAAGTTGCTACTTAGATGTGAATGTAGAGGAAAATGGGAGTTCCACTACAACTACCACAGAGGAAGGTTATACAACAATATCATAAAGACGATACCCTCTGGAGCAAATGCATTTTTTTTTCATTTTAAGATCAAATTACATGGATTTTGCCCAACTTTAATAGTCTAAATATATAGAAAACTCACCGTTAGCATCCAAGTTGCATTTTCAACTTCATGTGGATTTGATTTGACATATCGATGATTGAAGGTGCATCCATCATGCATATCAACCTTGTGATCATCCTTGAGATGTGAAACAAGGGTTGGGATGTCACCTGTAACAGAGCACTCAGATCCAGCGTAAGGGCAATTATATGGACGAAATCGACAGTGTTGCTCATGCTTGAGTTTGCTGTAGTATGGAAAAATATCATGACAACCTAAACTCTGGTATCTGCAGGGGAGTTCTAATGATTCAGCAACTTTCTCCAAAGCCAAACATCTTATGTTTCCAAGATCATAGCGGCAAGTCGGGCAACAGTTATGCACCCTAACTTTGCAGTTTGAGCATAAAGTGTGGCCATTTGGACACTGCAAAAAATCAGACAGGAAAGGGCATAGTCAAAAGGATATACAGGAAGACAATATCACTATTAGCATTAAAAAGAAAAAGGAGGGAGGACACAAAAAAAAAAAAAAATCATTTAGATATTAAAGATGAAGAAACAAGGTTAATTTCAACATTCTACATAGCTCCAAAATCACATTCGTTATCCATCAAGTAAAAATGAACTTTATTCTTATACCAAGCCGTATCTTCTTCAAGCACTTTGAAATAACAGTTTCTAAATCAAGCAACCACAATATGGAAAAACATCTCATAAATAATCATTATGACAAAAAGCATCACTGCAAATCTATTATCCCGAGTTCCAAACAATCTATAGTAAGTTTGTAACCCATTATAATATCCAAACATCTGTCTTTCCAAAGTGCAAAACAGACCCCACAGACCCAATGAAAGTGTACAGAATTCAAAGTTAGAACCATAAGCTGTCAAAACTCCACCAACTATTTCCATCATGTCAAAAACATAATATTTTCAACAACTTTTGGGAATCTCATGAGAGAAACATAAACAATTCATAAAATTCCTCTCTATAATTTAAACTTCTCTCCAAGTTGAAAAATAATTATTTACAAATTTGTTATTGGATAGCTTTCTCATTTGAAAATTTAGTTATTTGATAGCAAATATAATTAAGATCATAAATCAAACGATATTGTGTTGGCATCTCCCCTATAAAAGGAGGAAATAAAATGACAGAGAATTTTGAGAAACAAAGATAACGACGATTTATAAAGTTAGTAAAGACTATTAGACAAAGACAGTTTGAATTTCATGATAAATACATTACTATAAGATCATTCAACAATCATTTACAACGTTTTCAAAAAATGGGAAACACCCTCTAAAACTGGTAGAACTCAAAATCATTGTCAATCCAACAGTAAAAATGCAGAATCCTTCAAAGTGGTTCTACAAGTGTATATACAGGTACCATCGTAGAGGAAAATTACACACTGCAAGTTCAAAGATTTTCAAGCGTAAAACATACCTGATGAATTGGGGGGTACATCAAACTTGTACAGACTGGACACTCAAGTAGCTCATGCACACCATTCGTTGAATAAAGTCCATGTTTTCCTCCTAAAACAGGGCTGGTCTTAGTAACTGTACTAGTAGACTCTGATTTTGACATTGCTATGTCATAATCTGAAACTGTATGGTGGGACTCAAGAACTTCCTTGCAAGTACTGGCTCCAGGAGCCATTGAGGACTCAAATCCAACAATGTTGCCCGGCAAGTAAGACTTAACACAGAGTCATCCACTCCCAAATTATTCTACTGACAATCTTTCTTTGAATATTAGTCCTGCAAACAACAAAAAGAATAAATAAGTAAGAGTAGCGAATGCTATTTAATTAAAGTATTATGAGAATATAATATCATATTTCATCCAATGCCCATACAGAAAAGATGGCACAAGCAAGCAAGCTTAGCATGCCTAATTTACTAACTATACTATACTAATCATTTTTCTTCACTGTACACTGAAGAAGTTGCTTCATATGTGAAAGACATGGAACAGATTCTGGTTTGGCTGCTGGGAAATTTCTAATCTCCTTCATCTTTTGCTACCCACGTCTATACAGTTCAACATGTCAGTAAAAGTACTTCTCTAGCTTTCATGCTCAAAAAATAACTTCAGCATATTGAACAATAAGCTGTTGAGTCTGCAAAGATACCAAGGACTTGATAGACCTTTGTTGGCTACTCTCAACTAACCAGAAAAACATGATAATTTTCCTAAATTGTAAAATTAGTATGGTCTACTAATAAGTTTGGCTGTAGAAATGCTCATAAGTTATTACTGTAACTCTGTAAGATTATATGCGTATCTCAAAGATATATCCTTTTGACTAAAATCCCCATAATAAGAACCATCATCTTCATTATTCTCTTGATTAAAATTCATTTCTGGCTTTATCTCCAACAGATAATGAAAGCAAGCAGTGGACCATAAACTACAATTTTCCATGCTAGTATCGTCTAGGATCCTTAGAACAAATTATCTTTGCTAGAAACAAGAATAAACAAAAATTATAACGAAACAAATCACACACCACATAAACATTGAGATTATGTTATGGAAAGTAACTAACTGAGTAACATAAAATAGGCAATAAGGAAATTTGAAGGGCAATCATTTTAAATAAAAAGAAGTTTCCATTTCAAAATCTTCCATCATCGCACATTCACTGAATCTCCACACAAATAAGCAATTTCAGATATACAAGGACAAAAATCCAAATCAAAACTGGGCTTCAAAAAAATAATATTTTTTCGTTTGCTCCATCAAGAAATAATTAAGATGGACAGAATAAATAAAAAGAAATTAAATCTCATTGCGCATTACGAAACTGATAAACGACTTTTTCAATTAAAGCGATCCTAAAAAAAAAAAAGGAAAAAACTAAAACAGAGAAGCCCCGTTTCAAATGCTAATCGTCAAAGTAACCATTTTCTAATAAATTATAAAACTGGCTTACCAAAAACTACCTCCCACCTTATCATTCCGGAAAACAAATAAAGAAACAAAAAATGAAAAAAGAAGAAGCATGTTTGCCCCAAAAATATAAAGAAAAGAATATAAGATACAGGAAGCAGGAAAACGAATCAAATCCCATTTCAAGTTTCGACCCACGTACCGATTACAAGCAAATGATAGACTGGGTCTTGCCAAAACCCCGGCTTTCCCACTTAAAGAAGAAAGAAATGCAACAAAACCAGGCACAAAAAAAATTGCATCCGAAACAAATTTAAAATATATATATATATATATTAAATAAAATAAATCTCATTTCGAGCCTCCAAAAGCCATTACCAATCAAGAGAAAAAACAAAAGCACAACATGCAGAACAAAGAACAGACCAAAAACACAGATACCCAGTTGAGATTTCCGAGCCAAATGTCTTCACAAAGCACCAGTTCAAAAAATAAAAACTGGGTTTCGCTCCAAATCAGTAAAACAAAAAAACAAGGAATTGAGATTGTTAATCAGGAAAAGAAAAAAAAAAAACAATAAAAACAAAAACAATTCGGACCACGAGGCCCGGGACTTTAGCGTATTACCCGGATATGGAAATTGAAGAATAAGAGCCTCTTGTTTGTATCGGTGCTGGCCATTAATGGTCTTTGTTGTCTATGGATTCACAATTGCAAATGTGTTTTTCTGCTTTGTTTTTGATTTTTTTTTAGTTTTTTTATTTTCTTTGTTTTGTTTTCCTAAAATTAAAAAATAAAATAATTCAAACCCCCCGTGTGTCGGCTTTTAGACATAAACTTTTATCTTTCCCGAGTCCCCACCGTGGCGTCGTGGACCAATGCCTCTTGCCGCAAGCAACGTTTGAAATATTTTCCTAAAAAATTTAATCAAAAATAATAAAATCATAGACCGTTGACGTTTATTTTCTACAATTGGATACTCTTCCTCATCTCACTTTCTCGCCTATGGTAAAATTGGTAACTCGCCAATAATTCATGCCACCCTTTTATTTTATTTTTTTCCTAATGTTTTAAGTAATATTTTTTTTTTTGTAATTTATCGTGTATTTTTAGCAAAATTTTCATATATATTTTTACTTTATACTATAGTATATTTCTTTTCACATTTTAAGAGCTTATTGGAAATAGTACCCTTCTTTTATTGCAAGGAAGCTTTTAAGTTAAAATATTCGAGACAATAACTGTGCCACTCAATTGAAAATCTAGACTTATTACCAAAAAAAATTTAAAATCTAGACAAATTATATTGCATTTGATTATA